>JAHWFP010115860.1:605-14772 GCA_023313725.1 Lithobius niger | reverse complement strand
TCTCCACATTAGTTGTTTGAAAAAAGGAGTAAGGTGTTCGTTCACATCGATTTTTTGATTGTTGTCATTCTGGAAAATATCATGGTTGGTAATTCTGCCTCTTTTGCCTTTTAACCAGTCGTCTCTGCTGTCTCTTGTACGAAATTGAATAATAATTGTACTTGGCCTATTTTTGTTTTTTGTTGGGATGCAATGAGCTTTCTCAATCAGTTGATCACTGAAGATTTGTAGCCCGGAAGCCAATCTGTATATTGTATCCTTCATATCCTCGTTTTTTTCTTCTTCCACACCGAAAATCTCAATATTCTTGTTTCGATTGTATTGCTCTAGTTCATGTTGGTCTTGCTTGATTTTGTTTATGGATTTTTTCAGTTCAGTAGTTTCAGACTCACTAATTTGATGCTGGGAGGCTTCAAATTGTTTTTCCAAAATGACCAGTCTTTCTTTTATTTCTTTATTTTCTTTTTTAATGTCTTCATATTGTTTTTCCATAAATTCTATTCCTTCCATAATTTTGTCAATTTTCTCGATTGAAGGTTTCAGTTTCAGTATTTCACACATCCCTTTCTCAAGTCGCTTTACAACTTCAAACAGTGTTTCTTCGTTTTTATGAGTTCCACTTGCATTAACATTTGCATCTACAACAATGTCTTCGTTTTCTTCGTCTTCATCATCTTGGTTTTCTGAATCTTTCCTATATTTTTTGCATCTTTTGCAAACCCAATCACTTTTCTTTTTTTCACTCATTCCTTTTATTGTGGATTGTGCTAAACCACAACATTTTTTATCCAGGTGGCATTTACCCTTACATGATGAGCATGTCAAATAGTCGCCTTCATTAACTACTAAACGGTTCTCACAATCAACACACCTGCTGGCCATAATTTGCAGATAGGTATTTTTATTTTTGTTTGTTTTTGGTTCAATTTTGCTCTTCAATTCCAGTTTGTTTGAGTTCATTTCGCAGATGGGAGGCCATGCTTGACTATACAATGCACAACACAATTCTCTATGAAAAAGATAAAATTCAAAATTGTCCTTATGGGCTTCCGTAGTTAGTTTTGGCTTCCAAGTAGAAATTCAGTGCAGTCACAAATTGGCTACCGTAGTTTTAGTTATCAGCGCGAGCACAGCACAGTCAGCAAAACAGTTTTAAACAATGCCACGCACTTTTCATCTTACTTTGAGGTCAATGCACTCGACTCACGCACATCGCCCAAGCTTCCTCTGCCCAGTAAACATCAGTTTTTGACCATTTAATCGGTTTTTACAGCAGAGCCACAAAATGGACGATCAGCGTTCTACTAGCCTCTAACTAGCCTAGACTTATTACTTACTTATTACTTATAACTAGTCTAACTTATTATATAATAATAATAATAATAACAAGTTTGTTGCAAATGAAACCGGAATGGCAAAGACCTGGTGGTCACTAACTGCCATCCCAAGTTAAAACTAAAAGTAAATACAAATTACAAAAGCCAAAGAATTTTAAATTTTAAAACGAAGACGTTGGCTCGGCTGAGAGGAAGGGTTGATGGTGTTGGGTTAGGGTAACGAATGCGTTACCACCAAGGTTAGACCTACCAGGGACACAATGGTCCCCGATGGCATCGCCAATCGTGTGGGACAAGTTAGTGGGGGGGGGGGGGGGAAGCCGGGTATCACTGTCAATGTTTTTAAAAATAAATAATAAAATAATGTATCATAGTTTAAAGCTTGGCCGAAAACAATTGTTCATCTTAATAAAGATAATAAAAAAAAAGTAAAGTAAAAACGTTTGTTGTGAAGTCACGTGGAGAGCCCGAAGGCCGCTAACACATAGCAAAGTAAAACATGAAAGTTTAAAACAAAAGATGTAAAACAAGAAGGTATTAAAAATAAAATGCGTACCGAGTTGAGCTGCAGCGTACATGGAGGGTAAAACTCGACAAACCCTGAGTGGTCTACCCTCCTGACCAACCTCCTAAAGCTGGCCAGAGAAGGTGCCATGACAACTACCCATGACAACATGAAGTGGTACTGAAATTGGTAAACCACGGTTCTCTAGCGTACTGGCCGGATCTTGGATGAAAAATACCATTGCGATACTGGGTTGGCAATATGGCCGCCGAAAGTGCCGCTGATGCGATTGATTTGTCTAGTTGCCGCATTTTGTCAACCGAGGGCGACACCCTCCCTACAAATTGCCAACGAACGTGTTCCTTTTTTTTTTTGAAAACGCAGACTGTGGCTGAGTGATATTTTAAAAACTATTTAACAATACGTTTATAGATAATAAAAATTGGCCACCAAAATCTACTTAATAATTTAAATTATTATTTTTAAAACCCGTCACTAGCTGCCAATAGAATTGTCGCATCTGCCCGTACAAAGATGCTACCTCGAAGAACAGACCTCGACGAAATAAACCAGACGTGGCGGTCATTTTGTTTACCCCTGTAGTATCCTTGTAGAGCGGGCCGGTTAGTTTACTGGTCATAGGTAAACATCAAATTCTTTCTTTTTTTTTGTAAAAAATGTTTTATGCAACGGATTTCAATTGTTTTTTTTGTTTGTTTGTTTGTTTTGTTTTGGGTTCAAGTGAGTTAAAAAAGGCCTATCATTGTAAAAAAAAAAACAAGTAAATCACCTTACCCTTTAATGGTTAAAGATCTCTCATACACAAACTTAACCAATTACGCCAACCTTAAAAGTCATCCTGTCATTTTCAAAGGTTTGCTGTCGTGCAGCAATTTTTAGAATCCGTTTTCCATCTTTTTCCTGGAGAATCTGAATCACTCTAACTAACCGGTAGGATGAAACCCTCAGCCGCCCACACACCGCCGCTCGAACCACACAATAAAGAAGGTTCGATGCTTTCTTGGATCACTCGTTCAAGCATGTCAATCCCCCTCCCCCTACCCCACAACCACTTAAAGCCACAACAAGGGTTCTCAAACTGGGTGGGTGTGGGGAGAGGGTTAGCAAAGAAGCGTTGGTGGACTACGACACCCCTGCGTCCTTTCAGTCGTGCACGTGCGCAACGAAGCACACGAATGACGGCGAAGTTGCCATTTCACGATTGAGGGAGTCTCCTAGCGGACGGAAAGTAAATATGGATGTTGGGGAAGGCATACCATCCAACAGAGGGATTTAGAGTATTGAACGGCTCTGAAGCATTAAGCAACGCGGGAATGACCAGTGTCCACTTCTTCGTCTGGCTGGATTGATGATGACGCGCTCTTCAGCAAACCCAAACGCCTGGCCCTCCGTTAAGTCTATATCGTTTTGACTAGAAATTCACAGTATGTCATTACCAAACGGTGTTGGATGCGCTGTTTACAACACTAGTACGCTTTAGGTTTAGTCGCTCGTGTGTCCGTGTTTCATTGAATTAAGTTTCTCAATCAAATTTTTGAGCACACCGGTTGACAAACGCTGATTTTCGTTCACTTTGCTCACTCAATCAGCGCTTCCTGCGACTCAAATCACAGTATACGCTGTTTTAAAAATTTTCGCGCTCAAGCATCATTGCATGAAACAATTTTTTGCTGGCTAATAATGTTACTCCCTAGCTAAGTCCATTCTAAGCACGGGTGGTGTGGGATGGACCGTTTTAAAAATGAGTGTGGTCAGGTTTTTTTATCACATTATTGTCTGGGAGAGGGGTAAAGTAAATTTCTCCAGCTAATTGTCCCTTTCAGCATCGTGGGGCAGATAACACAGTTTCGGTTCGGCACCCTAAAAACAAAACACCAACAACACAAGGTCAATCGCCGACAATGCCTTCTTAGTCTGTGTATTTATTTTATTTATCACTCTATGAGAGCCTAAAGGACGTTATTCCAAACGCTCTACACTATCTTCTTAAATTACGCTAACTAATACAACTTAGTGCCCCAGTTCCGTTTAGCGCTAATGGCCATGCTGTCGACGCGTCATTGGGCCTCAATCCACCCCCTCCCCCATCCTGTTCCGTCTTGGTGCACATTTTTTATTCATTTTTAGTTGACTGGCTCCATGCTTGCCTGCAGCTTCTAGTTCCATGCTTTCTTAAGTCTTAAGTTTCCCTTTTGAGGAAGAGCCAGTACTGATTCCAATCGTCGAGTTGTACATAGTGCTCTCTCCACGCCTTGTTGGCTTCTTTCATACACTGGATTTTTAGGTGTTTTAAAAAGTATACTACATTGTTCTTCGTAGCACATTCTGTTTTCTTTCTTTTTTTTTTTTTAGCTTTTGTCGATTTTAATGACTTGTGTTTTTTCATTATTCTTCAGTTTTATTACTGACATTCTTCAACCACATGTCAGTATTAAACAAAAAATAATTACGAGCCTACATTGTGAGCTGTAACCTGTTTCGCACATTGGTTCGCGAAGGTGCTATCAAGCAGAACTTAACAAAACGGGATCCCCAACGTTCACCTAGAGCTTTGTGAGTTACCCCCAGAGCCCAAATAACGCGAGTGCGCACAGCCGAATGGTTAGTTGCGAATAAGAATGACAATCGAGCATTAATGACCTGGTCTGTGGATTTGGCCGTCAATGAAATTCTCACTACGAAATTCAACCCTGGTCTGTGAATTTGGCCTCCAGTGAAATTCTCGTGAAATGACTTTCTTACTCTTGATATCTTGACACTATTGCGCTTTCCATAGGACTAATGTTGTTCGAAACAAAAATATCTCTCTGATGACTTCTCGAGCAAACATGAGTTACCTTATCTTGATCAAAACAGTCCCGTCTTGAGTTAACATTAAAGGCAGGTTGCCACCAACAGAAACGCTAAATAATCCACGGCCGGCGCCATCTAACGGCCACGATATCATTAACCTTTACATCTTGTTCCCAGGTGCACAAGGACGTACCTTCTTCACTCATTGTTTCAGGGGCAAGGCTTGTTTGCTTCTTTAAAAGAAATGTCTGTATTCATTTTTTCTCCTGCTGCAAGCAAGCTCTAGATTGGGCTAGATAGCGCTACATGGTGCTATTTTCTTTATATTTTCATACGGTGGCAATCCACCTTTAATAGGCATAATTCGCGCGACGTTACCACTTCAAGACAACGTGAATTGGGCTCTTTTGTCTTGAATCAAAATTGAGTAGGCCTAATGTTGGTCGAAACAATAACATGATGCAAAATTAATATATAGGCTCTTGTCGCTCGAAACTGCGCCGTCTCCAACAAACATTAAATGGCCTAATCGTGTTAGAAAACTTTCAAGGAAGCACGAATAGATTGGTGCTGCTCGAAACAGTACTAGCAACTAACAAACGTGAGTAGTCCTAATCTAGTTGTCAAATAATCCAGGCAAACGACTGGGAATTTTCCTCAATGCAAATATAAAAAAAAAAACTTAAATTTTAGCATCGCAACAACAGCTTCTTCGGCAGATTACAAACCACATCATGCTACTAGTAGCAAAGTACAAGCGAAAATTACCAGGAGTGGTATACTGGAGGAAAGGTAGGACTCGACGAAGGAGAGTCTGAAACGATAATGCACCACAAGCCCTAGTTGTCGTTCTCAGATGTGACCTCAAAAGGCCAATTGGAGACGACTGGTTGTACTTTTTTTCATTGATAACCTAAGCTTTCACTCCTACTATGATTAGGCACGCTACAACCGCACGTCAGCAACGTTGAAACTACCTTGAAATGGGGAAGGACGTGGATTCTTCAGGCCAAGGCAGACTGAAGTACAAATCGTTTGTTTCGTCTCCCGGCTCCACGCCACAGGATTCGTACACGGCCTTGAATTCCTTGAAAAGTCTTAAATTTGAAAACCAAAAATTTAAGGCTTAAGAAACCTTCAAATTTGGAATTTTTGTTGTCGTAGCCTTGAAATGGCCTTGAATTTTGTGAGTGTACTTTGTTTGGAATGACTGTCATTAATGCCATGACAGTCATATTAATTAATGTATTTAATGTGTACTGTAAAAATTAAATAAACGAGTAGAAATTGTCAGCCGAAGCCAGTTCTGCGGTGAACGATGCTCCCCACGGATTGGACTGGAGACAAAAAAATAGAGATGCCGTGCAGTGCAAGCAATTTTGTCCAGAAGGGGCAGCTGAGCAAATACAGTTCCACTGGCTGGTAGTTTTGGTATTCCTTCTTCCGTCTTGTCCACTGGGGGACGGAGGGATCATGTTCGTCATTGTTTTCCTGCGGCAAACTAAGAGCATAATAATGGTAACGTTGACATCTGACAAAATACTAGAATTTAATAGAGAATTTTGAGATTCGACTGTGCAAAGATTCTTGAAATTAGTTGCAAGTTAGCCCTGAAAACCTTGAAAAAGGCCTTGAAGATGGTTTCGTCTGTTAATGAACGAACCCTGACGCCAATTCCCGCAAAGGCTGGAAAATTAACGCGTCTAGGTAAAATAATAATCTTGTAATGTCGAATCAAGCTAGCTGGAGCCGGGAAACGAAACTCGCAACTTCTCTACCAGATGGCATTGTCCAAACAGTGACGAAACGAGAGTTGAACATGGATACTATTCCGTCCTGTATACGGACATGCAGGCATTGGTGTACTCCTGCAGGGCCAAATTAACCAATGGGCCAACTATGGTTAGGGGCATCTCCTCAGCTTACGGACAAGTTTGCACAGTTCACAAGCAGTTACATGGTTCAAGTTGAGGCTTGCGAAAAAAGAACTACCAACTCTTCACGACATGCTTCAAGTTATCAACTACAACGAAGTAGAGTCGTCACATTCCAGAGTAGCTCTTCGCATTGTATTGACAATTCCTGTTAGCAACGCTGCAGGGTAACGATCATTTTCCAAAAAGCAATAAAAATGAGCGGCCTATAGTCCAAGCAGTCTGCTGTACACTTCCACTACTTTCAAAAATGTTGAGGCTCACATATCTATCACGCTCTGCAACCGCGCTCTACGCCATATCTAAAAGTATAGATCACCATTGTCGGTTAAAAATGTGGTAACGTTTAGGGCCTAGTTTCAGATTTTAAGCGTAATCATCAGCTTATAGCCTAATTTTTACCAGCCATGCAACGTAATTTAAGACCTATTCAGCCTATTTATTTTTACCTGCCGTTTTAATTTCGTAAGTAGCAACTAACGGAGAACTTGGTTCAAGAGTAGGCCTATTCGTCTATGGAACACGGTGTCGACACTATTTTAAATGAAGCGTGTCGCTAACGAAATCCTTTTGTCTTTACGGTTGCGTGTCTTCCTGTAGTGGTTAAATGCGACGATTATTTCATTGAGTTATGTCGAGAAAGCCTATTAACTATAAGGAAGCAACGATGTTTTAATTTGTTGTGTCTTTCAACTATTTTTGGTCGCTGAATCTAACGGTGAAAACCGTTTGGCTCTATCTGGTATCGTTCTGAAGTTGAAAAAGGTATCGGACAAATGGACAAAGTTGTTACAATCATAGTCTTTTTCTCAGCCGTTCGGCTGTACAGAAGACCAAAACGAACCGAGGGCGAATATACGCTGCCCTGATTACAATCTCTCTCTTATGGCAATTTGAAGTGTCTTGGTTCCTGAAATAAAATTTTGTGAAGTCTTTGACAAATTTTCAACACCAAAGTCAGGGGGGAGGTCTATTCCGAGATTTGTATGCAGATTGCTTTTCCATTGGCTGCTGATTTTTTTGCCTCCGCTGACGTCACAATGCAGCTCAAGTGACAGCTTACGCACATGCGCACAAGTCAAACCAGAAAGGCTCCAGTGTGCTTGCTTCCAGTGACGTCCTTTAATGAGCAGGTGAATGACCAACCTTCCTATTATGTAGTTCCATCGATCTTTACTAAAGTGTAGAAAATTCTACCGTAACATAGAAGGAAATTATGAAAGTATAGTGATGCTAGGGGGGGGGGGGGTAGGGTCAGTGGTATGGTATTTGAAGTTAAATTTAATTAATTTTAGTCACATAGTAAGATGACACCGAATTTAGTACCTGAGTAAAATCAATTGATTTTTATGATTCAAATACCATACCAGTTCTGTTTCTTACAGTTTAAACATAATCTTCGAGAAATGAAAGTCGGGGGAATAATGAAACAGCAGTGCCCAGAGGACCACAAGCGATTAAATTTGCCCTGGCTATTGGTATGACTATCTGTTTGGAAACCATCTCGAGGAATATGGACGGGCCGGTTTTCTCTACAAATCTCAAGCAAGTGTATAGGCCTGCGAAATACGAAGATACACAAGAAAAAAGTGGAGTTGCAACCGATTTGATTAACTTTCTAAGTTTCAAATAAATCTTGTATATTTTAAAATCAATAGCGATCAACAGACCCATAGTTCGCGTGCGTTGATACCAGATATTTATTTTAAAGATGCAGCGGTTCAACACAATTCCTACACGTTGAACTTTACTGCAAAAACGGTCCGGTCTCCGCAGCTTTAGGTTTTTAATTCCGCCCTTTGTGAGCTGCCGACGTGTGCTTTAATAATTACTATTTCGTTTCGTCTCTTATCACCGTTTATGCCATTGCGCCTTTTCTATCCCACGAATGCGAATTAGCCAACATAATTCTAAAAATTTCTATCTTTGGGGAGTAATTAAAAAATACCCTCTTTTTCTTTCGTTTCATTTATTTCTTGAGGCTCTTAACTTAAACAACAAGGTTTAATCAGGACCACCCTTGCATTTGGTTGGAGATTTAAAGTTGCTGGTCTTTTTTAAACTTGCGCTTTTGTAATATTTTTAAAACTACAAAGGTTCCATCACAGAGACTGATGGTCGCTTGCGCACCGCGTAGATACAGAGTGCTAGACGTATAATGAAAGGAGTGGAACCAACCAGAAGTCATTTCGTAGAACAATGCGTACCTGTATCGAGCGTTATCATACACGGCGATAACCGTGTATATACTATATATGATTGAAGTCCTCTCTCCAGCAAAACTAAAACTATTAATTTCTCCGTTTCTATTCAATATATTTCGACCAAACTTGGCCAGATAGTAGATAGCAACTTTTCCAAACTTTACACCAACGTTTATGCAAATCCGTGCAATAGTAGACGTAGGAAGCCACACGTAAATTTGAAAACTGTTCACTTCTTGTTGTTGTTGTTGTTCTGCTTCTTTTCTGACACGGTTTCAGAAAAAACTACTGCACCTACCTAAAATCTGACATATGATCTGAGCCAGAAATTTCCCTGGGCTTCAACCTTACATGGACCACTTTTTCGTTTGGTCCATCCATTCCGGATTTATGGGACCCTAAACGATCATTTTGATTGTTCTACATTGTTTTAACCATTGTATTTAGGTAACAATGCCACTAACCAAACTCCACATTCATTCTTCGTGCACGTGTTATGTCTTTGCTAAAAAGTTGACTGTTCAACGGTAAAATGAAAAAATTAGTGTTTCAGCTAAACGCATATATTTTTAAACCAAACTAAGCTCCCTTGTTAATTTCGACGGGCTCGAAATTGGCCGGTAAAAACGATAGAATAGCGTATTTATTTCGCAGATGCAGGCTTTCAAAGCTGACTTGAATTGTTTCAAAGTGGCTAGCAACAATCAACAGCATGCAGAAACCTTTGTTGTGCGACGCCATAGCTGTAAAAAAGGTACTCGGATTACGAAGAAAAACGTCAGGTGTGCCGTAAAAAGGGGTTATATGATTGAATTTTCACTTGTTTAAATGTACACGGATAAAAATTGATCATTTTCAATTGAAAATGATAAATTTTTATCCGTGTACATTTTAACAAGTGAAAATTCAATCATATAACCACTTTTTACGGCACACATGACGTTTTTGTTTGTAATTCAATTTTATTACCCGTTTTTTGCCTCTCAGTCCTCTTTTAACAATGTAACGAAGCAGGAGCGCAACTTCAATGAAACCGCCATTGCAGTGCTTAGAACCGATCTCTTGCATCAGAATGGCGGATACATTCTTGATCTAGACACACGCTAGTGTGTCGCCGCCAAGTAGACGTTTCATTGTTGTTGGAGCTTAATTGTTAGAGCGTAATTGTTAGAGTGTAATTGTTGTCAGATGGCGGCTCACTAGCAGACTGTGTCTTTTAACTGAAACCAACTTATACGTGATTTCAGCATACTGGTGTAAATTCCCCATGCGGTAGAAATTTTTGCAAATCGTTGAATCAGGTGTCTTGGGTCCAGCAACAAAGAAAAACTCAACACGAAAATGTGGGAACGTGTCCTTCATGGAGAGAAAGTGTCCTTAATAACGTTGATTTGTGTTACTGGTGACTAGTAACTAGTGACTAGTGACTAGTAACTAGAAACTAGTAACTAGTCCGCAGGCTCACATGTTAATTCTCATAGGGAATAACGACACGTCTACAGCTGATTAGGGAAAGTTACCAGATCTAAATTTCGGCAGACAGGTAAAGCGTCATATGGGGAAGTGCCTTTTTCTAAAATAGGGGTTGCAGCTGGAAGCACGTGGTCCTGAAGTGGCTCGTAAGTGCAAAATTATTGTTGTAACCATTATTTGCATTGTCATCCAACAGTAGATTATAACATGCTTAAATGTTACACGCTTATCGTTTCAGTACCTAATTGTCAGAATTCATTGTTGTTGCAAATAGGTGGTTCACTAAGGTGGTGCCTCACAGGGGAGTGACGGTGGGGGTGGGGTGGGGTAGGGGGACCCGCACCTATACCTAACGTCCCTGTTCGACCCCTATAACGTAGTTACGTGGAATGTGCGTGGGTTGTCTGGGAAATTTGGTGAACTCGAGCACCTGTTACAGCATACTAAAATACTAGGGGTGCAGGAGGCTGTTGATTTGCGGGGATTGAATGCTGCGTCGTGGAAATCCGATTTCACTCATTCAGGGAAGGGGGTGGGCATCTTCATCAACTGGGCTGTCCCCTATTTACATTTCGACATTTCTCAGGAGCTGAGGGGAGTAGACGCGATTGCAATTAAAGTGTGGATGGGTAATTGTTGGACATCGGTAGTTTTTCTGCACGCGACGAGGGGTCCGAAGGTTTCGGAATGGGTTATGTGGCTAAAGCAGTTCCCAGCCCCGGTCATTATTGGTGGCGACTTTAATAGCCACCACTATGACTGGGGTTCATTGCGCACTGATACAAAAGGGCGCAGGCTGTCGGAGGCCATCCAGACCGTTGGCTTGCGAGTCATGCATGACGGATTGCCAACCTTTGTGAGGTGGCAACGCGACAGCGTCCAGGAGTCAGTTCTCGACTTTTTTCTCTGTTCCCCGGATATTGCGGACCAGTTTTGTTGCCAGGTATCGGACGATTTACGTGGCAGTGACCACCTGCCGGTGATCCTACGGCCGCGCAATTCTGCAATGGTAGCCATTGACACTGTGCGACCTAGAAGGCGCATATTGCCTTGTATTTCTAATGGGATTTTTGCTGGTTGGGTGGGGCAGCTGCGACGAGGCCGGTTTGGGCGCTCTGTGTCTCGACGAAAGCCATGCCAGCCGGAGTGGTGGACACATGCCTGCACAGTTGCTGTGCGTGACCGGCGAAGGGCCTACCGGAGGTGGAAGCGGTCCCCATCGGATGCGAGGTGGTGGGAGTATAAGGGTACAGTGCAGGAAAGCAAGTTCATCATTGTTGGCGAAAAAGCCAGGTTTGGTGAGAACATGTGTTCTGCGATAGGAGGGGCACGCTCACTCACACAAGCCTGGAGGCGGCTTAGCCCGGGCGCCACCAAGTCTGTAATCGCGTGGATTTATGGTCCCTCCACCCCGGACAGGTGTGTTCTTCGTGGTGAGGACATGGCGCAGGCTTTTAATGCCAGGTTTGCGAGCGTCTACTCGCTGTCATGTGGGTCGGCCCCGCCTGTTGTATCAGGGGCTACGATCTCGCAGGTTGGGGACTTGCCTTGGGTGCAGGCGGAACTGCGCTCGGCACTCGGAGTGCTGTTGGAATCGACGGTGTTCGGTACGCGGATCTCAAAAGGGACCAAGAGGAAAAGGGCTGTCGTGTGCTCCCCCTTTTCGATGAGCTTTTAAGAGGGGCCCAGATCCCTCCGTCTTGGATGTACACTGTGCTGGTGCCAGTGCACAAGCAGGGTACTCCCCGTTCCGAGCTGGTTAATTATAGGCCCATTGCGTTGTTGTCTTGCGCTCGGAAGGTGCTGGAGCGGATGATAGTTAAGCGGCTCGAGTGGCATCTCGAATATCACGGCTGCCTCGCGGGCATCCAGTTTGGATACCGGCCGGATAGAAGCGCCCAGGATGCCATCTTGTTTTTGCTCACTAGCATCAGGGAGGCGTGGATGCGAGGGGACATTGTTCTGGCCGTCTTTTTGGACATTAAGGCGGCCTACGACACTGTCTCCATCCGCTGGGTCGAAGCATCGCTGTTGCGGATGGGAGTTGGTGTCCGGCTGGTCAAACTTATTGTGACTCTTTTGGGAGAGCGTGCATTTGCCACACGCGTTGGCGCGCACTGGTCAGCAACTGAAACGACGAGCAGGGGACTCCCTCAGGGGAGCTGCCTGAGCCCCACATTGTTTGCGGTTGCTATAAATGATATTCTACTGGAAATAGGCATGAGTGCTAACATCGTGTGTTATGCGGATGACGTTGCTATCTGGTTTGTGGGTCGGGACCTTGCCGCTCTTGCGTGTGAAGCGCAGACCGTCTTGGACAGAGTTGGCGCCCTCCTGGAAGAGCGTGGGCTCCTGTTGGCTCCAGCCAAGACGGAGATGGTTGTCTTTTCTCGGTCCAGCACGCTCTGGCAGCCTGCAGTTACACTCAGGGTTGGTGATCAGGTTGTCAGGCCCAGCGGGAGTGTAAGGTACCTCGGCGTTGTCCTGGACTCTAGGCTCACGTGGGATCTGCATGTGGCCAGAGTGCGGCAGAAAATCTTGGCAAGGACGGCAATATTGCGGCAGCTTGCGTACAGAGGAGTCAGGAGAGCAGCGCTCCTGGCGACATACCGCACTTTTATTCGCTCGGTTCTCGACTATTCCCTGCCATTTCTATGTGGTGTGCGACGTCATGAGAAGTCATTGCAAGTTGCAGTAAACACAGCCCTTCGTGCGGTGTCAGGGTGCATCGCCACCACACCGGTGTCTGCCCTGGGCGTTGAATGTAACGAGCCTCCAGTTGAGTTTCGTGCGCAAGAGCTACTCGTTGCGCTTTGCCTTCGCAATTTAGGAAGAGGTAGGGATGACCCTGTTGCCAGAATATTACAGGATTACGATGCATTGAGTGACCGTGCATGCAGTGTGCTTGGAGAGGCGGGACGTGGTGTCACTCTCATGCGACAGGTGTCGCAGTCCGTGCACATGGTTGTGTGTACTAAACCGTTGAGCCCCTGGACATGGTGCCAAGATCTTCAAGCCCTCTTTCGAGGCGGGAGGTCGGACTGCGAAATCTTCTGTGACGCGTCATTCCACTTGACAACGGGGGTTGGAGGTATTGGCGTCACCGTGCCGTCATTAAAGGTCGAGTGCCAACGCAGTGTGCAGAATGCGACATCCAGCACCTTTTGCGAACTGCTCGCGATCTCGGTATCGCTGGATGTGGCCTTAGATCTGCAGCTTCCATCTTTCGTGATTATGTCAGACTCACAGGCGAGTTGCAAGCTTCTCCAGTGCTCGTGGGCCTGCCTTGATGTTCGTGACCCTGTGGTATTCTCTATCGGGTGGAAAAGTTGGGTTGCGTTGCAATCGGGGGATGTCTCCCTCCGGTGGATTCGTGGTCATAGTGGGACCCCGGGGAACGATATAGCAGATGGGCTTGCGCGGGAGGCTGCACGCACTGACTGCTCGCCGGTCGTTCCGCAGTTGTCGGCGCGGAGACGTAGACTGACGGTCCACCGGTGGGCCATGGCTCAGTGGCAAAAAGCATGGAATGCTGCAAGGGACGGCAGGTCTCTGTATGCTGTTCACCCTCAGTGCTCTTGTAAGTCAAGCATAGATGAGTTAGCCTATCGTGATGCGAGGATCATCTCGCGCCTCAGGGTTGGGTTCACAATGCTTCGGGCCCACAGATTTCGATACCGTTGGGTTGAGTCGCCCCTGTGCTCCCTGTGTCACGTAGATGAGACGCCGGAGCATGTATTATTAGTATGTCGCCGGTTCACCGCTGAGCGGCGGCGTCTTAGCCCATGGCTAGGATCCTCCCCGACGCTTGAGAACCTTTTGTCGCTTTCCCATGGCCCACGCCCCCTGGCGAAGCTACGTGCAGTTGCTGCTTTTTTGGTAGAAACGGGTGTGGATGTT
>JAHWFP010115859.1:45155-61669 GCA_023313725.1 Lithobius niger | reverse complement strand
GCTTACATGTCTTTTTTCTTACTGGTCCCTATTTGAAAGTAGCCTTAAAAAATTGAAGTTCGGCCTGGAAAAGCGTTAAAAACAAACGGCTACAGCGACTACCTAGTCGCATCCGGTCTTCTGTTCACTTCTGCCACTACCAATAATGAGGCACACTTCTCTATCACGCATTGCAACAGCTCTCTCTATTATATAATGTAAAAGCAGTAACCATCAGAATTGCCCTTTAAAAATGTGTTAGCTTTTAAGCTTATTTTACATTTTAGACGTATTGTCAGCGTTTAGGCCTAATTTACAACTTCAATTTCGTAAATGCGCAACGTAGCCTATGTGTAATAAAGTGGCACGTCAACAAGAAATTGGTTTTCAACAATTTGCTACTACCTTTTGCCTATAGGCCGAACCATTCTTAACTTGGTCACCTCTTTATAGGTTTTTGGTTTGGTTTTAATCTTGTTGTAATTTGTTTTATTTCGTTGGTGTGTTGATATCACTCCTTTGAAGGGCCGAACCACTCTCAACTTGATTGCCCCTTCACCAGTTTTTGGCTTTGTTTATTTTGGTTTGTTTTTAGAGTTGGGTTTATTTTTCGTGAATTGGACGTGAATACAATTTCTTTGGCAACGTTGTTTAGATTTATCGTGATACACTGGTGTGTGTCCTAGGCACGCACGTCAGTATACACGTTGTCATTGTCCGAACTTTGGCTGTCCAATGAGAGACGATGCCGACAATACTAACAATGGTTATAACAATATTTCGTACTTACGCGCCATCCCAAGCCATTCTCGTTACACCCCTAGGCTCCAAACCATAAAAGGTACGCAGGTCGTATCATACTGCAGCCATTCGTCCAGTTTCATAGCTGGAAGCCTTCCCGTTATCTCGGTATCGATGAATAATCACCCTACGGAAATATAACATAGGGATGAGCGGACTAGCATTACCTAGCCGACTAGCTAGCTTGTTACACATTTTCAACGTTATTGAGGATCAGATTTTGCATTGAAAGCAGCTTAGCTGGCATTCATACACGAGTTAGTTTTTGTCAGGTGGGTCATTGCTCTTAATTTCAACAAAATTTAAGCTTTTGTACCACATTATTATTTTTCCCCAACTACCTGAAATGTGCCCAACTATACTTCAAGATATAAGACACTGATGCTATGACGCCGCACTACAATGGTTTACAACCTCCACGATTGAATTGATGTGATATTTGTTGTGATGATTGTTGCCTAACTTGGCGCGACACACTAGCGTGTGTCTAGATATGTTGCCTCACATATGGGTTGGGATTGACGACAGGTAAGAGGAATTATCGACATAACTGTTGACATACTCATTGATTTTAAACGCAGTTGTGGACTTTTCTTTGCTGTTAGTTCCTTCATGGTTAAAAAAAACTAGGAGCGCAGCTTGACGTGCAATTAATTCGTCAATGCAGACAGTGAAAAACAAAGCAGGGGATAATTAATGGAGAAACGAAATATGTTAATCACAAACTGCAGACATTTTACTGCTAAATTATTTTCTGAGTGTTATGTTATTCTAATCATATATCACGAAGGAAAGAATTTTTGTTTTAATGTAGGTCTCTAATACTGAGAGTGAGCTTCTTTAGTCATCTCCTTTTTAATAATTTTTTTACGTATTAATTTCAATTAATTACATAGTCGTCTCAGTTTTTGTTCTTAAAAAGTTTACTCATACGCAGTGAAAGGTAGGGGATTTTGCCAAGACAAAAGACAGGTTGCAGATTTTTAAATAAAATTCAGATTGGTGTATAGGCTCCTTTAAATTTTTAACAGCATTCATTTAGAGTTTATAATGGGAGGCAAAATATTAAGTTTCAATCCAACTGCTACAGCATTTCTGAACCATGTATTAGCCAGTCTATCTCAGTCTGTAGGAGGAGTGTGCCCTATTGCTCCCCACATCCCACCTCCCAATAATTGACTCCGACCTCAATTTACATCTGGTCTGCCACCTATAGTACGAAGAGGTCCATCTCACCGTAGAACATTTGGCTGTGCCTTTGCTACTTGATTTACTTGAAACCCTGTGTGTTTGTCTGAATGTCAAGGAGATTTTTTTTTCTGATCTGGATATTTCTTAGCTGATCTAGATCAAACTTGTTGTGCATTTACTGCTATATGGGTGTTGCTCAAATGTTCGGCATTTATTAAACGGGACGGAAAGCCAATTGGGCTCGAGATGGTTAATAAATACGGATGCAAATTGGCCTTTGATTTCAAAGGTCCTGGGTTCGATTCCCCGCTCAGGCAGTCTGACATATAAGTCCAAAAGGCAACGTAAATAGGTTTGCATCCGTATTTATTGACGGCATTTATTAGACACGCGAACATAGCATTCTTACTACATGCCGTGGTAAGTCATGACCAGCGCCACTGGCCACAAACGTATTGGGAGCTGAGCTTCAGGTTTCATTAGCCTACGAGATACAGACGAACTAGAGGAAAACTTATTTTGAAAGTACATATACATGATTACTAACAACAGCACGTCAAGCATACACACTCTTGTGTAAGATTTAGAAGATCTTTCGAGGACGATAAACTGTAAAATCAGTTTTACGGCTGGCTGGATCGGCAGTTTAGCAAAGACCTTGTAATATACCAACGCCAAGATTAGTTCTACAGAATGTATATCGAAGTAATATATATATATTACAAACAAAAACGTCAAGTTGTTCCGTAAAAAAGGGTTATGTGATTAAAGTTTGCTTGTTAAAATGTACACAGATAAAAATGTAGGATTCTGAATTTAAATAATCAATTGCACAATTGAGAAAATTGCACCTGTTTAAGTGTACTTGAAGAATAATTTAATTCGTAGTCAAAAACGAATTTACGAACTAAATTATTCTTAAAGCACAACAGCACTTAAACAGATACAATTTTTTTCAACTGTATACATTAATTATTTAAATTTAAATTCTTAAATTTTTATCCGTGTACAAGTAAAGTAAAATTAATCATATAACCCATTTTTTGCGGCACACTTGACGTTTTTGTTTGTACTTCGTGTACCTTTTAGCGCATTTTCGTGCAACGTAGTCTAGACCTTTAGCATGGTGATAATGGCACATTCCGCGGCATGCCCCACCAAATTGTTCCAAGTAATTTTTTTTCATTTACAAAGGTATAGAACGCTTACGCATGCTATGATTGTTAATGCCCACTTTGAAACAATTCAGCTCAGCTCTGAAAGCCCGCATCTACGAAATAATTAAGACATTGTATCGTTTCTAGCTGCCAATTTCGAGGCCTACAGTCCTCGAAATTCTCAACCTAGCTTAGTTTGGTTTCAAACTATATGCGTTTAGCTGAAACACGGATTCTTTCAAGGGTTTTAGCGAGCGTTGAATGCTTCCGGTCATCTGCCCTACAAAGTCCTAAAGCCCTATTTCTTTCATTTTACCTACCAACAATCAACTGATTAGGAAAGACATAGCACTCACACGAAGAATGGGCCTTGCTGATTGGCGTTGTTCCCTATAATTACAATGGTAAAAACAATGTAAAACAATAAAACTGATAATTCAGGGTTCCGTAGCTCCAGAATGGCTCGACCAACTGAAAACGTGGTCTCTCTTAGGATGAAGGCCAAGAAAAATTCTGGCTTAAATCATGTTTCAGAATTTAGGTAGTGCAATAGTTTTTTTACTGAAACAGTGGCACACAATAACAACAACAACAAGTGAACAGTTTTCAAATTTACGTGTGGCTCCCTACTTTTACTCTTGCACAGAATTACATAATTTTTGTTATAAATATGCCTTCCATACGTACCTACTATCTGGCCATGTTTCGTCGAAAAATATTGAATAGGAATTTATATATTATTTTTCTTAGTTTTGCTGGAGTGAGGACTGCAATCATTATATACGCGGTTATCACCAGGTATGACATACATAAGTTAGAGAATATATATATATATATATATATATATATATATATATATCGATTATCGAAGCAACCTTGCTAATGCTCGATTCAGCAACAGTCGCCATCTTGTGGGCGTGTTCGATTCGCGAGCTACGAAATGTCGTCACAATGTCCTTCGGTCATTACGTGATGGAAGTTAACCGAATCCTATGTCTTTGTTAGTCTATAATTTCTCAAGAAAAATTACTGTTGGGCATTTAAAGATTAAACACTGTACGTCTCTAATTCTGCTGCATTCTGCATTATCGGCCGTCAAGTTAAAACGAAAATAGTTACGGATTTCAGCTTGACCACTATACTTGAATAATGCAGTGGTAAAGGACATCCCCGTTACCTTCGCAGTGCGTGGTTATGTTGGGTCGTGGGGGAAGGGGAAGGGGAAGGGAAAGCTGGTGGTGGGCACCGGTCAAGTTGGGCATTAAGCGACGTGATCGAATTTTTTTTTTTGCTTTACTTTCAAGTAAAGTGGCTGAATCACTCGCTAACTCGGATTAAATAAATAAATTAATTTCTCCACCAGTAGTGGACGGAGACGGCAGGGTGGTGAGCCTCTTACACCGTTCCGAGGGGGACTAAGGGCAGATCAGGGCAGCGGATCCCTGAGAAATCGATGGAGGAATTCCTTTCTAAGCATTCGACAAAAAGAGGGGATAGTACTAGCATTTACAGTTTCCCTTCTAAGAGCATTACACACAGGGACCGCTCGCCCTGAAAAAAAATGCCTGCGGCAATTGGCACAAGACTCCGGGACAACCAATTTCCAATTATGTCGCCTATTTACATTTAAGCCGGGGGCAAAATCAAAAAAGGAAGATCAACATCGATGAAGTTATGCAAAATCCGATAAACCAAAACAAGATCGAACCTCAAATCTATACCCAACTCCAGTAACTCAAGACTCAGGCTCCCGAGGCGCATCTCATACGGAAAGTCACGTAAACCTGGGAGACTTTTAGTGAAACATTGCTGAACAGTTTCCACAGTGTCGATGTCTTGAAACAAGTATGGAGACCAAACAGGGGTAGCATACTCCAAAACCGGACGCACAAAAACCCTAGGTACCCATGCCAAAATCGTACAACTGCCAGATTTGAAGCACCTTTAAATTAGAGTAGATCGGCTGCCAAGGTACACACTTGTTAGCAATAGATGGTAGATTTTAGGTTTCCAGAGAACCAAGGTTAAGTCACGTAGGCCTACTTCCTCAATTTGTAGAAGGGACACCTGTTTTAGGATGTAATGAGCACAAGGATTCTGGTTTCCAACATGGAAAGAATGATATTTAGAAATTGTAACGGGGAGCTGCCAGGAATTTGACCATTCCCCAATATATTGGATCGTGAGTCAACATTCTGAGATTTGCTCTCGGTCAGGTTCTCTCCCCCAACCTTTTGGTCATCAGAGAATTTGAAGCCAAACGTATTGGGGTTATCAAAAATTAAATCATGAACGTAGATCACAATCAAGAGAGACACCAGAACCGAACCCTGGGGAACTCCACATGGAATAGGCGTCCAAGATTACAAGAATAGGATTCTTGCTTCAGTTATTATGACTTTTAAGTTTTTTTCTCCAATCTGTTGATCAAATCATATGCTACACTGGCCACTACTCTTGTATTTCTCAGATATTTGGTATTTTAACTATATAATTTGTAAAATGGTGGTGTAGCAGCTGGGTGGGTGTATGGTTAAGCCCACGATTTTAGTTTTTGCACCCTGGAAATTAGGGCACGTGTAAAAATACTTCAGGGGGCACCGATTAGAGTAGGACCGTTAAGACAGTGACTCGGCATGTTTCGAATAAGCCCTGTTTTGCGTATAGAGCAATGACAACAACACCTTATTTACTTCGGAATTAGCATCTAGAGCCAGTCGTCGAGCTGGCTACAAGGGGCACTGTATATACGCAGAAGAAATAACATTAGCGTAGTCTGTCAAGCCAGTGCTGTAAAAGCGGTTTTCTTGGACCTAAAATTGCTCAATTTTTTGGATTTGTTGGTATCTGCTACAATTTTTAGTAAGTGGAATCTTTTGTCTTCTGATTTGCAACCTTAATACATGTTAAGAAACTTATAGGATCGGACAAAACAGCATTTTTTAGGCCTCAAAAAGCCGCTCTCACAGCGTTAGTTTAACTGACGACGCCATTTGTTTTTTACCTCCATTTTCATCCGGTGCCACTTGCGGCTATCTCACAAAGACCGCCTCCGTAGCCAATATGGCGTTATAGTCGTTGTTCTGTTGGATAGGTGCACTTTTCTTTCACAGCGAGTTCAAGCACCTCAAACATGACGGCTTCGTTTGTAAAGCATGGTAAAACTTCCGGCACTCAAGCTCGTGAGATAATCAAACTTATGGTGCAGATTCTCGCAAATAAACAATTCCCTACTCTTTGGTAGTGCAAGGCTGTGGAATGCGTGATACGGTGCCCAGGCCTCGATTTAAATACGTATTGAACGCATCAAGTCATTCTCTACCTAGTCCGAATTCAGTTCAATTTCACTGAAAATGTATTGATTGGCTTGCATTAGGGCCACCCTTGTCAATTATAATATATAATCGGTAATTACTTAATATTATATTTTAATATACATTACCTGTTGACACAACCTTTTTAGTTTTCTAGTCTCGGAACCTACCGAACCTACCATCCGTCGCATTATCGCGATTGATTAAACCTTTCATGCCTGGGGCTATTGGCCTAGACGGCTATTCACAAGGGATGCACGCACAAGGAGCGGTGCAACTAATGACGTCGTACGCTGATGGAAAAGGAGATTTAGGAACCGTCGCTTGTACCTCGCATGCAGGCTGCTCCATCTTGTTGTTAATCATCTTTTCACTGGTGTAACCCTGAGACGTAAGCCAGTATTCTAAACAGTTCATTAGTTATAAATTAACATTAGATAATTAGCGCTATAATGAAGCTACATAACTCCACAATATCCAGACGTCACTAAGAATTTATATACAATTTTATACATGTAGGTTGGTTTTGCTTAAACGTTCCTTTTTACTTTTCACGCGTTCTTTGTGCTCTTATACATACATTGGAAACAAACGTTCGTTTCTTAACAAAATCACATGTGCAGTTTGAAAGAAGAAAGCACCCACACCGCACCAAGGTTTTACTTAAACCGTTAACTGATAAACGGCGCTTTGCAGTCAATGATCGTTTACATGATCGTGTCTCTGTTCGTTCAGGCGTCCGCGAGAATGCAGTTAAATAGAGCTGCAGACCTACTTCCGTTGCCTTTTGGGCGTAAAGTTCAGACGGCCCAGTAGGGACTTGAATGCTCGACCTCTGAGACCAAAAGCCGTGCATGCCACGGTGGCTGAGTGGTTGGTCTGAAAGGTCGTGGGTCTATTTACCAGTACATGAGACAGTACTCCAAAAAGCAACGAAAATACGATTGTATCTGTATTTATCTAAAACGAAACACTCATGTCTCATACCCTTTATCTCGCAAATCACCTGATCGAACAGAGACATGACCGCGTCAACGATCACTGACTGTGACAGTGCAAACTTCGAATGGTGCGTCCGAAGTTTAAAAATGGCACCAAAATTCTGCATCTGCAGGGACAAGTATTGTTTTCAAAATGAACGAAAGGGGTCTTCTACTTTTTTCTACGTTTTCCTCATTTCTTACTTTTTTTGGAAACATTCTTTATTTCCGAATTTTTTCACGTTTTCATTTTTGTATGCGGTCTTATTCTTGTTCAAGTTCGTTACCAGCACCTAAAACAAAAAGGTAGAAACTGCAGTTTGTTATTTTTTTTTTATTTTAGTAATTTGGTTCATTACCATAGTTTGCTTTACTGAAAATTTGGTTTATTCCCCTAGTATTGATTTTAGTGAAAATTTGATTCATTACCTTAGTCTAATTTTTATTTCAAACTGCAAACTGACAGAAAAATTTTCAAGGCAAGCTAGTTATTTGCATTACTTATTTCAACTGTACGAAAAAAATATTTGAGTTTTGAAGTTCCTTAGTTTTAGCGATTTTCTACCAAAAAAAATCCTTAGTTTTCCTTAATTTTTATATTAAAGTTCCTTACTTCCCACTTTTTTCTTAGTTAAACCCACTACGACCCCTGAAGGTAGTAAAATAAAAAAATAATGTGGGCGTAATAAGCAAAATAATAAAATTATTACTTGATTATAAAATCTTAAATGAAATGATGTACGATTCCGTTCAATCTGCGTCTAAATGAACGGCCGGAACCCATAGTAACTAAACATTGTTTCAAACCAGCTTTAAGTTTCTTATCAAACTTGAAGTATCTACAGCCACTCAGTATTTTATAAATCATAATATAAGACGCTTGCAACTTTTATGGCGTTCTTGATCGATACCGCTTTGCGAATTGTTATATTAATCAAGTTTGGACCCATAAAATTCAGCTAACGTGTTGTTATAACGGGGATTTTCCTAATTTGAAGGGATTGGGTGTTCCGTTCGTCACGCACCTGTCATTTTCCAACTTGGAGCCGATAAAAATTGAACAGCGAAATTAATAACTCCAATAACGAAGCACCAGCTCAGCATTACTCGGAAAGAAATGAAAGAAAAAAAATGAAACGAAAAAAAAACAACAGGAGATAAATTGGATTTTTGTCAAGAGTTGATTTGGACAAACCCTCGTTTTAATAACATTCGCAGTAAACCGTAGAGATGAGATTTTATGCAGAAGGTAAATGTACTGCTCAACGAGTAATGGCTGACATTAAAACAAAAGGGAAGGGGGGAATGGGGTTAGGAAGAATTCGTAATTTCAAACTGAACCTTAACTTTGTTCAAACGAAGTTCATTTTTAACGATTTGAGCTAAAGGGGGATAATTCAAAGAGCGATAAAATAATTACCGAAGGAGCCTCATTACTCCTCGTATCTCCGGCTATTCATCAGTTTTACATCATTTTTCTTACGGCAGAATCGATGATTTAGCAGCATCCACCATCTTGCGTGAGCACGTTCGATTCGCCTGCACCAAAATGACGTCACACATCTGTCCTTTGGTCATTATGTGATCGAAGCTGAGCGTATTCCTAGTGTTAATCATTATCCAACTCTCTTCTTTCATTTAACCCGAGTTATTTTAAAGGCTGCACACATGTCCGACATGTACACCTTAGGTGGATATCGCCTGGTGTGACTGGTGCATTTGCACGCTATTGGCCAAACTGATCACGTGATTCACCACTTCGTTGCATTGCTATGTAACTCATTCTCCATATGAAATGCATTCCCTACATGATAAAATTCCCAACCAACCTAACTTAAAATAATAACAACTGCAACGCTACATAACATATGAAAGCACCCACCACATGTACAACTTAAAAACAGTAGTGGGCATATACTTAAGGCAAACGCACGTTGGACATATGTGTAGCCACTGTTGTAAACCTCTGTTCGTAGGGCTTTATTCTGTCTGGCACGAAAGTGGTGTTGTTAGGCGCGGAACCAGATGGGGGCGGTGGGAGTGATCGCCCCTCCTAAAACCGAATCAGACACACGACCTGATAATACTGTATTATTGTTTGAAATCATCTTCACTGACGGCGTAAATTTATTATGACTCCTTAACAGAGGCACACTTACAAAAGCATCATAATTACAGGTTTGTTTTACGTTGGTTTCGTCCTTTTTTCTTGCTTTCGTTCATTGTTATCCTATGCACAATACAAAAATGGACAAAAGCTAAATAAAAGGACGAAACCAACGTAAATCACCTGTAAAAATGGTTAATTCTTTACCCTATTGTTTCAGAAATATTTCTAATTTTTAAGACAGCAGAATAGCTCTAACACAAAAATCCACGATATAAAGAATCGAAGAAGTTATAAGAAATCGAATTAGAATAAAACGAATTTACTATGCCAACAATTTTTAGTTTAAACAGGAATTGATGTGTACAAAAAGCTTTCTTTTACTGGTAAATAAACATTGAAAAAAAAAAGAGTGTGCTTCTGGCTTACTGCTTCTTACCACCACCCCCCATCCCCGGTCCACTAAAATTTGTGAACTGTGACCACGATTGGAAAATTATGTTTTCGATCTTTAGCTGATGGAAATCGCCCCTCCTAAAATTTCATCTTGGATCCGCTACTGGGTGTTGTTAGGTGAGTTGAAATTCGGGAGCGTCGTATTCACCCATGTTAACCTTTTCAAGCACATTGAGATGTTGGCGTTTGCCAAGTAAAGAAGGCTGACACATACACGCCCCCCCCCCCCCCATGTAATTAATCTTAATGCCACTACAATTTTAGACAACTCAGTTTGAAAATAAATAGACATGATTAGGCAAAACAAAGATTCGCATACGTGATTACTCAACTTTTAACTGACGATTAAAGCTGGGTGGGACGCGTCCACAACACGCCAAAAGGAGAAGAGGAGTTATCGCTTCCTGTAAACACGCATCGAATTTCGTACGTCTTGCAAAGCTCATCGCTAAAATGGGCTTTCTAGTGCCCATGTAAATGTAGTGTATGTTACTATGTTTAGTGCTTTTAAACCCAGCCGTACAAAGTAAAAGATGTAATATTTTACTGTAAGCATTAAACCCAAAAAAGCGTCGTATGCACAACATTTATTTGAGAAATGTGACGAAAACCCTCACACACTCCCATCGCAAACACAATGTGGCAACATCGTTCACCAACATTGACTGTTATAGTATCGAAAAAGTGAACTGACATGGCTAATACCACAAGCTTTCATGGAAGTGTCCATACAGTTGCTCTCCCTTCATATTGCATCACTTGTCACAAGGTCGGCTGGGAGAGAAGCTGTGCCTTTCATTTCCCTGATACAAGAATCTTATTTTACTAAGCAACCCTAAAAGGCGTTAACTTTCTGGCACGCGCATGAACTAGCGTTTATCGGGAGGCAAAACCATGATTTCAACCACAGTCGGCCTTGGCTTGTTGAAGACGCCATCTGCTTCACCGCTTCACGATCGTGGATCGCTTTTGCAAGCTACGTTGCTGTATGCCAGAACCAATCGCAGCACGACTAACATTCTTTCGCATCAATTTCTTGGGTTAAAACCTATTCATCGTATTTTTAACATGGGTTATCTTAGCGTTCATGTGTAATGAGAATTTTTACAAAAGAAATTTATTAAATGAAATTTTCACTAAGAGCTGTCGTTACCTTTTTTATTTGTTTAAGTATGTCAAAAACACAAGAAATACGCAGGTCTGGTCAAACACTTTAACTTAAATATTTACTGCTTTCCCAATTTAGAATTTCAGCATTAATAAAAATAAAACTTGGCTAAGATTTAACCAGACTTTAATTTCCTTTTTAATTCGACGAATTAATGTGGTTGTGCCCAAAGAACGGGTGAAGGCGAATCGTGTCAGCCACATCTCTTCAAAAACCAGACACATTTGTTCAATTCTGATCCGAGGAACTAAAGTACAGATGTGGGTGAGTTGCAGTGTGGAATCTTAAAAGGTATTATGCTCTACAGAATATAGTTAAGACGTTTGAAGTATGCTAACCTCTAACGAGGTCTCTCAACGAAAAACCGTCGTCCGATAGTACACGATCTGTGGATGACGTTAACCCGACGTCAGCATAAAGGTGTGCGCTAATACGAAAAATTACGGCGTGTAACTGCGTATTTCGGCAAGTCAGCTCTTAAATACTGCGGTCAGTTAGAGGCTATACGTAGACATCGACGTGGCTCCTCTCTTATCGCGAAGAACAATACAACGTGAATCGTCCCTTACCTTTGGCGGTAATCTGATGATACACCGAATTTTTATGCTGGAATCTGGACCGTACATTGACTGCAAGGCGCGCATAGACTTTGGTGTTAATTATTGTGCTAGTCTCGCTGCTTTTCGGGTGCAACATATTACAGTATTTTATTAGGCTTATTTGTGGTGTTGTTTCTTATTGGAAGAGTGAGCAAAGCGAATGATGTCCTGTTTTTACAGTGGCGGACTGGCCAGGGAGGGAAGGGTGGGATATTCCTCCTGGCCTCTCTCAGATTTGTTTTAATCCGTAATAAGCAGTAAACCTTAACAAAAACTGGCCACATGAAATTGCAGTGTTATATTCAATGTGGACTTTGTCACAATTTTCGTGTGATTATTTTAACTTTTGTTAATACACCTAAAAAGTGTAAAAGTGTAAAAGTGTAAAAGTGTAAAAGTGTGACCTCAGCGCAATATGATTTCTCCCACCTCCAAATCAACTGCTGAGTTTACTGAAAATATGGTGTCCGAAGATTTAAAAAATGTAAATGCCTGATGAACAAGAAAAAGGGAACGGGAAACTGTAAAACAACGAAGGTTTCAGTTTGTTTATTTTGTAACAAAACCAATATCAGTGTCGGATGAAAACATCTGGTCAGTGATTTCATCGTCTCACACAAGATTCATCCGTATCGTAGTAGCAAAAGTTACGAGACAATTTTTTTTAATATAATGTGCAATATAGTAGATATTGTTCAGTACACCACGCATTCAGGTTTTTTAGTAGTGTCCTGTTGGTATGTATGCTGTTCCAACTGCATACGTCAATTGCACAATTTTTTTTATAACCTACCATACGACACGTCGAATTACTAATGCAGTGTTAGTGCATCCTTGTTTATTACTCCATTTTTTTCTTAATCCCACAAATTTACGGGAATACGACAAAACATGAACGACAAGACTGTAATTTGAAACAAAGCGAAGCAGTATGTTGTGCAAAAAACGTTAAAAGGGATGGCTCCAACCATACTCATGGTAACCTTAACACCTTAACATAGCACGATGTTGATAACCCCGTAACACGTCACGATGTTACAAATTTCGGAAGTATCGGTTGCCAAAATAATTGCATTGCGCATAAATCACCATGACTACACTCGTGCTGGGGAATAGTAAAACCAATTGTTACAAAGCTACAACGAATTTTTACAGCTTTTTTTGTAAACCTTTGTTGTAGCGAGGTCATTCACATGTCATTTTGAATCCGCTTCTCCTTTCATTACATCGCCACCAACGAACACGCCACACTCTAGTAGCGTTCGTTGCGTGTTATTTGGCAATTTGTCTTTGCTAAACCGTTAGGGTGGAATGCAAAACGTGGCAGCAACAACAAAAAAATTAAAAAAAGTAATAAATAGCTGAGAGACCAATTTAGCACCCGCGAAGCTTACTGCGCTTTTAAAGTGTATTATTTTTGCTGTGATAAAAAGCCTTCTGATTTCATTCCCTCCCATCCCCACCCCGTCCGTTTTACGACTCCCGACTGACTATAAGATTTGAAATTGTGCCATTAACATTTCAACAGAAGCGTTACGGCTCTGATCGTTACCATTTAAAAGCGGAGAAACTTCAGTTCACAGATTTGTGATGAGTAGTCGTTTGCTAATGACTTTTATGCATAAAATGAAGTCTAGTGTCAGACAGCGATTGTTGAATACACGGCAGTGGTAAGGTCACCCCAGTCGGTACTAAGCAGTACAGAGTTTTGCATAGCTCTATACGTACGTGTTCAGCGCCAAGACTGCACGTGACCACGGTTTTAGTGACGTCAGTGCGATTTTTCCCAAACAAGGACGATGTTGTGGTTGCATGTCGAAACGGACGGATGTTATGTCACCTTACACTAGTAGTACACATCAATTGTGTACAATAACAGCCTCTACATGATTTGTGTACTAAAGCCGTATACAGTGTGTGTACTGGTATTACACAAAGTGTCAGAAGTGTGTAGTGATAGTTCACAGGCAGTATACTGCTAGTACACAATTCGTGTGGCGGCTAAGCTGGTACACAGTGATATGTACTGCCAAAGCATAGTGAATTCAGAGTAAACCCTGTGAAGTGAGATGTTTTTGTCGCAAGAAAATGAACTATTGGAATTAATACTGCCCTTCTCAACTGAGAAGGTTATGCGGACGGAGACGGACAACATTGCTAGGACATTCTTGGACTAATTACATGCCTAATCGATATGTGCATGAACGCATTTCAGCTTCCTTCTCTTCCCGAATGCTTAGGGGTGGTTTGAAGGCGGGCTTGAACTCGAGACCCCTGGGACACAAGACAACCATTCGGCTACTGTCCGCCCGTCTGTCGACGTTGCTCCTGTCACACTTATGGCCCATCCACGTCGAACGTAGTGGCGTAGCCAGGGTATGGGCCGGGGATGGTTGCCCCCCCCCCCTGCTCCTCCCCCCCCAACCGCCATTCATTGTTACTGTTGCAGGCGAGAGTACATCCCGCTTCTTGAGCATCTTTTTCTGCCTTCGTCCCATTTCAGCATAAACCCTAGCTATTCTACTGAGCCAAAGAGGTAGGTTTCTGTAACTAGAAGCAGTTTTGAACAAATTTACTAAATATGTAATGTAGGTAATCTCGACTAGTCTTACCTAATGTTTGTAATACCCGTTATTGAAAAGAACAGGAGCTTTTCACTTTCAGTTACGTACAAACGAACGGGATGAGATCTACGGAGACCTGCCGTGACACCGTAGTTTTGGTATTTTAACTTGTAGCTGCGATTATTGCTTAACTAGTAGCCCCACCGCTCGGCTGTTTTGTGTGTTTCGGCTGTAGCAATTTCGGCTTTTACTAAATCTGCGTAGACTTTTGTGTCTTGTACTATTATGAAATTTCAAGCATCAACTAAAATTTAGAAGATGGCAAGATTCACGTAATCTTGTAGTTTTTCCGAGCAACGATCTTCTGAATCTAATTTGTGCTTTTGTTCTTTGCGATATTTCTTTCGGTAGCTTTAATTCGTTTTTAGTGCAGTTTTATATGACAGCTTTATATCAGAAACTAATTAGTTTGTAAATTCATCAGATGGACTTTTCTTTTCAGCGAGCAACAAGTATCTGTAATTGAATATTTGAAAGCATTTCCACAAAAGAGCAATCTTGTATAAATCATATCGCATTCTATTTTTAGATTGCTTCTTCATCTTGTCCAGCTTGGTTCAATTTTGGTCACAGATGCGTTCATGAAAAAAAGAAGTCAAAATGAAACAAAAGAGAAAAATAAAACCGACCGTAGAATGGTTTATTGAATTTTGTTTCGACTTTGTCTTTTCTTTCTTCTGGACTTCATAATCTTTCAGCTGAGAAAATTGAATTCGCGGGACCTAAAAGTTAAAAACTAGAAACTATACAGGCCTGTAGGTAGGGGAACCCCCCCCCCCCCCCACTTGGGTCGTACGATCTCCCCAAAACGATCTCCCCAAAATTTTCAATTGTCCCAAAAAAAAGTCTCAAAGTCCATTGAAAAAAATAAATTAACAACAGAAAAAAAAATCGTTAACTAACAAACAATTGGACGAACAAACGAAAACACAACAACTTGAATTGACTTGAATTTATCTGAGATCTAATAGTCAGACACTCATTACTAACAACAACTCAAAGGGCTTCAAAGGGTTTAACGAGCGTTAAACACTACTGGTCATCAACAACAACTGTGCATTCCTCAACAATAATGGTGGATTTGTTATTGTTTTTGAATGCCCGCAGTTTTCGGGGTTTACCCTTTACATAAAGGTTGTTTTCAACGTTAATATTTAGTACGGTCAAGGAAGCAACAATGAGTAACAAATTCTCTTGTTCACCGAAAGAATCGAGCAACAATGCCTCCCATTGTTACAAAAGGATGATGGGGAAATTTCTCAGTTCCCTTGTTCACTGAAGGATTACTAAAGTACTGTACATACAAGTTTTATTAACAGAGCTTACATGGCCACACGTTCCTTTCGCTCTATCCTGGCCTAACCTAATGCTACCGTAGCTTAAAACTAAACTGTCGTACCCAACCAGACAACTGACTTCCAGTGGACCCACACTAATCAGACCTGGCAATAAAAACGTCCTCACAGTCCCACAAAATCTAGGTAAACCTGTCTGTTGCCTTACAAAACCGAAGAAACTTCCGAAGCGAACTCCCCGAGCCACTAGCATGAGGTTGTACCCCAATCAATTTGCACAAATTCCTATGGTCCAGGGTGGGGGCCACCCGTGCGACACCCACAACGTACAATCAAACAATAAGTATTAAACTGTTTCTGCGCTCATGCTCATCTACAAACCAGAAAGGGCCTCCACCCGAGCCAGTGCTCATGGGACCATAGCAAAAAATAACCAAACACATGAAGAATCACTTCGATATCAAGCAACAATGCATTAAACAATGCAATAACTGTGTGATGGGAAATTGTTTAAAAAGAGTGCTAACAAATTGGAACTTGTATCCCTACTATTTTTGTTACAAACAATAACAACTGCTACTTGAAAAAACTTTGCCATCCCTGCGTTCGTATGGACCCTTGTTTAAAATCGTATGGCAAAATTTATCCTTACACTTTTAGAAACCTTTGTTTAAAAGTATGGCAATAAGTTCCAAGATATCCTCACACTTTAAGAAACCATTGTCTAAAAGTATGGCACTAAGTTCCAAGATATCCTCACACTTTAAGAAACCATTGTTTAAAAGTATGGCATAAAGTTCCAAGATATCCTCACATTTTAAGAAACCATTGTTTAAAAGTATG
>JAHWFP010115859.1:24820-38606 GCA_023313725.1 Lithobius niger | reverse complement strand
CTATTTTTAAAATTGTGTATTAGACTCAACTCAACTAGTCTGCAGATTTGTAAGTGTGCCGCGTCAACTATAGCTTGAGTGGCTATTTTTTCCAATATTTTAATTTCGTATCACTCCTTTGAAAGGCCGAACCATTCTCAACTAAGTCGCCTCTTTATCACTTTTTGGTTTTGTTTTAATACTGTTTTAATTTTTTTATATAGTTCAAATCAATCTTTTGTGAGGCCGAACCAGTCTTGGTGGCTTTAGTTTGAGAATTGTTTGTTTTCCGTGAATTGGACGTAGATAATTTCTTTGACAACGTTGATAAGATTTGTGACGACACACTAGCGTGTATCCAGATACGTACGTAAGTATACACGTTGTGATTATCCTAACTTTGGCCATCCAGTCAGAGACGATGCCGACAATACTAACAATGGTTACAACAATACTTTCGTACTTACGCGACCTCCCATGCCCTTCCCCCTACACCCTCAGGCTGTAAACCAGAAAAGGTACGCCGTTCGTATCGTACTGCAGCCATTCGTCCAGTTTCATAACTGGAAGCCTACCCGTTATCTCGGTATCGATGAATAGTCACCCTATGGAAATTAACATGGGGATGAGCGGACTAGAATTAGCTAGCTAGCTACTAACACATTTGCAACGTTATTGAGGGTCAGATTTTACATTGCAAGCTGATTAGATGACATTCCTTCATGAGTTAATTTTTGTCAGGTGGGTCATTGCTTTCCATTTTACCACAATTTAAGCTTTTGTACCGCATTATTATTTTTTCCCAAGTACCTGAAATGTGCCCAACTATGCTTCAGGATATTAAAAACTTACGCTATGGTGTCACGCTACAATGGTTTACCTCCTTGACAATTGAATTGATTTGATGTTTGTTGCCTAACTTGGGGCGGCGCACTAGCGTGTGTCTAGATCAGTATTAGTCAGTTGTTCAAATCTCGACCAAAAAAAAAAAGATATCATTTTGTTTCACCGGATCAGGCCAGGTCACCAAGGCGTTCGGGTCACCAGATCAGCCTGGGTCACCGAGTCCATGGTCAAAAAAATTTCCGATCACCAATTCGATTTAATAGGGACTGAGTCCAACTCGAGCACCTAAGGTTACCTTGCATATACTATAGTTTGTTCCACATTATGTTTTCAGAAAACTGACTGGATAACGACTCGTTTCTTTACACTAAGAGTGCAAAAAAATGTGGATATCAAACTTGTAGATTGTTCACAGTTACTGTTAGAGTCTACGAATGGGATGTTTACGGATTTTTTGCACTCGTAGTGGAAGAAAACGTGACGTCATACGGTCAGTTTTCTGAAAACATAATGTGGAACGAAGTATACCTAACGCAAATTTAAAAAAAAAAGCGGACAGATATTTAGATCTAATTACGTATGGCGCCAAGCAGAGTGCCGGCAGATACAACCGAACTCCTGTTCCAAAGCAAGTTTCATAATAATAACGTATTTAAAAAGAAAATCTTTAGGCTTTACGTCATTTGAATCAAACTGATGCTTGTAGATGAACCGACTCATCTTATACGAATTTTAGAAGTAGATGGAAGTCTAGTAAGGGAGATGTAAACTTTGGGTTAGAACCGGGAAACCTCCCGCTATAGCAGGGGCAGAATGTCCAGAATAGGACAGAATTCATTCCATAGCTGCTGATGTCTTACAGTCTGTCACAACCCTGACTGAAGGTCTGGAACGAACCTTGCTAATGTTCCGCTTCCTATTACACGTTCACGATTTTATTAAAGAAAAGAATCATTGAACACATTGTATAGACTGAGAGCGTGTTATGGACTTAAACAAAGGCTTCGACTTTGTGTTCATTTTCTGAAAGCAGCGCTAGCTACCAATACAAGTTCAAAACCTTAATACGAGCTAAATTACCATTATACCTTTCCGAAAACCAAAATGAATACTTTTTTTTTCCTATTTGCGTCGAAGTTGTACTCCGCTCTAAAATCAGACGCTTACAAATTAACTGTTGGTTGCAAAACGTTGGTGAATACAGCACTAAAGGCAACGATGGACTGATTCGCCAATTTGAATCTGAGTCACATGTCTCGAATGAAACGTAAGTGCGTAAAGGTGGCTTACTTACTACACGTTATTTGCTGGGTGTGGTTTTTTTTAGTGACGGCTAGTTACGGTACCTTCACTAATGTTGATTAAATTTTTTTTGTGTTCTAATTAATCTGTTTGAAACATAAACAAAACTTAGTTATAGTATAGTTACTGCCCAAATTTCAATTAAACAGGAACATCTCGTTCAGGTTTTGAGATTTGGAATTTTTACTCTTTTCAGTAAGGTTGAAAAGTGTACCAGGACAATGGCACACAAAAACAAATGAACGTGTGCCTCTGAATTTTGCTGTTGTGTCGAGCAAGTTAGAGGATTGCGTTGTTATACTTCTCGACCTTACAGAAATTGATATCTTAAAACTGAGAAACACACGTTTGAAACACACGTTTGAAACAACGAATATGTTGGCACACACCCAGCAGTGATCTTAAATAGGTACAGTATTTGGTTATGCACTACCTTCAAAGTGTAACTTAAGTATTAATTAAACAAGCGGCTACAGCGACTGCCAAGTCGCACCGGTTTTCTGTACAGTTCCTCCACTTCCAATGTTGAGGCACACACCTCTATCATGCACTACAACAGCTATCTCTATTATACTAATATAAAAGCAGTAGCCATCACAATTGCCGGTTAAAAATGTGTCAGCTTTTAGGCCTGTTTTACATTTTAGGCGTAATTGTCAGCTTTTAGGCCTAATTTTAACCAGCAGATTTAATTTCGTAAGTAGCAGCTAACGGAGATATGGATTGTATAGTAAGCCTATTCAGTTTTGCAGCACGATGCGCCTTCAGGCACACAGTTACAGTGTTACAATGTAATGCGCAACGTAGCCTATATAGATCAGTGGTAGTAGGGAAGTGACGAGAGAGACGCTGTTGATGAACCCAACAGCGACTCGTAGCAACTTGACGTTGCCATGGTAACATGATTTTAGGCCTAATTTTCATTTTTTAGGCCTAATTTTAAAAATCCAGTTTTAATTTCGTGAGTAGAAGGTAGGCCTAATGGAGAATTTGGTTCGATGGTAAGCCTATTCATTCATGCAACAATGCGACGAGACTATTTAAACGAAGCTAAAATCCATTTGTTTTTATTGAGGATTTTAATTTACGATTTTAATTCGACGATCAAATGTTATTATTTAATTTAGTTACGTCGAAGAAGTCTATTAGCTATGAGGAAGTAAGGATGTTATAATTTGCCATGTTATTTAACTAACTTTTGACACTGAATCTACGTTGTAAACAATGGTCGTCAATATCTGGTACCGTTGCGAAGTTGAAAAAAGCGACGGACGGACGGACAAAGTCGTTGCAATAGTCTTCTCAGCCGGTACGGCTGTACAGAAGACTAAAATGCAGCTGGTATTGCGCATCGTCAGTGCTTTGGTTGATCGTTCCAAGATTTCTAGCAAGGTTCCATTTACATTTCGGAAAGCTGCATAGAAGATAACATAGAATGCACTGAGAGCTTTTATTGGCTACTAGTATACCTGTACATTAGCCTAACTTAAGAAAAGCCTGTTCCAGCGCATTTCCGAACTGAGTATAAATTGTACGCGCAATTTTACCTAAAGTAAAAATTTGGCGTAAAACCACATATCGGTGTTCCAAAAGACTGTATGGCTTGTTTGGCCCAGTATGTAGGGGAAGCCACCACGGAGCGTTAAGTCTTCTTCGCTTACCATTGGCGTTGATTCTGCTTCTTTATGATGATCCCTTTTGCAACCAATCCTCTTAAGCAATATCGTCCGCTTTCACGCTCGCCTGGTCATTGAACAATAACGACGTGTGTAAGGCTAAGCCCCCAAGATCGAGTTGAGGCAATGAAAGTTTGCGCACTCGGAAATAACTGATTATATCGGGCTGATGGATAAAACCGCGAGCTCCGTTATGGAATGGGTTCGGGTTCGGGAAAAGGAAAATTGCATGGCCGGATTTGATCCGCCTCCCTCTCCTGACGTCATTGTGTCGTCTTATTACGAAAGGACTGCGGGGAATTGGACGGAATGGCGAATACGAGACGGCGGTAATTCATACTGATAACTTGGTTTTTATCAGCCAGTCATCTCTAACCCAAGGCCAAGTGGTCATAGTGCTGTTATCAATGGGCCTTTGGAAAAGGGACAAAAATGCATTTAGGGTATATGCTGAAGGTGCTGTACTCTAACAAACGCACCTCTGTGCAGCACCACAGCCTTCACACGAAATATACACTAGCAGTATTCGTGTGGTGGGTAAGCTTTTATACACTGAGTGCTGTCAGTTTACAGTATCGTCAGAGTGTGTATGCTTGTTTGACAACGCAGTTGTAACTGTTGTTTTGTAGGTACCTCCTAGGTTTGGTTAGAAATCACTCTATGTACCGATACCTGGAACGTATGTAGACTAATGTTGGGGACTAGGCGTAGCTTTAACAACTGGTTAAAAAAGCAACAACGTTAACAGTACTCTGTTTTGTGTGATATTTATTTGAAACCCCTTCAGTACCAGGGCGTATTCGTACTCGAGGTCGTTTTTAAGTAGGTCAGCAACGCGATTCGATCTCGGCTCTGACCATCTGGCTGTGCTGCATTCTCTTTTCAGTGATTCCCAGAAACACTAATGAAGCTCTCTTTTCGTGCTTCGACTTTTTGTGCGTTAGACGTCGGCGTTGGTCTTCGGCACTTAAAGGATTAAGACTCTGTTCCACCCTATGACGTATCACGTGACGTGTCCTTCTCATAAGACATTTTAAAATAACTAGTCCAACAAATGGGCATTGGGTTATTAGTACTTGTAATGAGGGTGCTCACAGAAAATATGTTGTTGTCTACATCTACGAAGCCTCTGATGCTGGATCAGGATTAACCTAGGGCACATTTTTTTATTTTCACTATAATGGTTATAAGTTTTAGCATGAGCGAATCATATTATTTGGTCAAACTCCGATATACATGGAATCTGTTAAAAATCTTTCACTTTGGTCGTTACTGACCCTGGAAATCATTTTTAGCTATAACTTGAGACAATCTGAGACGTCTTGGATTGTTGAAACTATATTAAAACTAATCATGAGCGTACACAGTGCACGTAAAAAGAGTCCCGTGATCGTTCCAATTTGTAATGTAGTGGGCAACAAAAATAAATGTGTTTTGTTAGTTTGATGTTACCAACAGTATAAAAAGTTACGTAGGAAGGAGGGATAACGAACACTGACTGATTTTTTATACTCCAGCATTTGATGAGTCATCTCGTTTTCAAGAGCTTTCATATTGTAGCTATTATATTGAAAATAAAACTTCATCCGTTGCCTAGATTTGAACCAGTGTCACACCGTGTCTGTATACACCAATCAATTTGCCGACTGAGCTGTTTTGCGACGATATTCATAATTTTTTTTCTCTACAGGTTTATTGGTTTGCCCCAATGTCTGGCGGATTGCTGGCAGGCCTTCTATACGAATATGTCTTCGATCCAAGAAAAACAGTCAAGTACATGAAGGAAACGCTAGAAGAACTGGATCGAGGTTAGACAATATTGCTTTATTTTACGTAGTAACATTCGCACTTAAGCCAGTAGCCGACTGACAGCAAAAGGGTCCACAATCATTGCTTTTGGGTGTTTAGCACGAGCCCAAATCTGAATCAGTAATGACTGTCATGAAGAGACCCACAAGTTTGGGGCCCACCGCCAAATGAAATTCCATTGTCAGGCCACCCATGTTAAATAATACGAATAAGCTGTAAACATAGTCTCAAGATCCGACTTGAATTATACAGATTAAATTTAGCCATCCCAGGCTTGTTGTTTGGCACTGTTGGTAAGTTTCTGGTGTATAGTGTTGGGCAGTGTACTGGTTCGCACAGTGTACCACGGTACCAAATTGCAGCACTACCAAATACTGACCAATGTTAAAATATTGGCATTAAGTGGTAAAGGCTACTGTTGGTTCTGTACATGTTGGTTCAGCCTGGGTCTTAAGCTTTTGGGGTTGGGTGTGGGGGACTTGTGATGGGTGATTTTCTTTCACCACAGGGTTTTGTAAGACGCTAGTCTCATTGGGTATGTCAGATAATGAGCTTAATTTCAGGGCTGGATTCGTGGAGTAGCTGTTTACTTGGTCGTTTCTTTATTTTCGTCAAGTCTTGTAGTTTTAGTTTGTGAGTTTTGTGAGTTTAGCAAGTTCTTTTGAAAGGGTAGATGGTCTCACGCCATCCGGTGCTCTTCCAAAACTGTCTGCAAAAAAGGCTCTAAATTACAAAAATGGTGAAGTTTCATGAAGCTTAATACCTAGGTGCAACAATTAGTAAAAGTTCAACAATTAGTTGAATATGAGTTTAAAGTGGTTAATCTAAGAATTTTAAATTTGTGAATGAAGCCGTGTACGCTTAACTCCCTTCAGTGCCAGGGTAGTGCAGCCATGTAAAAATGCTATAGCTAAGTACAATAACGAAAAGCATGTTTCATGAGAGCTGCGGTCTCTGAGCCAAGAGGATTCAAGATCGAATCATGTTGCCAATACATGGGATTAAAAAAAATGACTTTGTAAATTACATCCTGGCACTGACGGGGTTAATAGAAACACGTAAAATAGACCACAGGTTAAAAAAAAAAGTTAGTTCCTAACTAACTAAATTTTTAAAAATAAATCAATTACTTAAACGTAGCAAAAACATAATGTTCTGGCATCATACTTACCGTAATAATTGGTTTTAATACTCCAACGCATGAAAGTACCGTAATATGAAGAAAGTGAAGAATGTACCATAAGTAGTAAAGTTGGTACAGCACTATCTAAGAAATTCCTGGTACCACCCAACACTACCAATGTGACAAGATGGCTTCTGTTTAATATGCCTAAATATCTTTACTTGCATTAAAATATGCACATCCAAAACTTTTTCTTTAAGCTAAAAGAAGAATGGTTTGCCTGACATAACAATGCTCATTCTAAGCAAGTCCCTATTACATGGATCCTCCAATAACTTGCAAATAATCGCAATTAAAAAGATAGAACCTCTTAAACATTGTTTTTCCTTGAAGTTTACAACTGGGCACAAGCAATCTCGGTCAACTCCTAACTGTATCTACTACCAAACTTTTTTATTTCACTCGGAATTTCTTAGTCAGACTTCGCATTTTAATTGTCTCCATTTGCTAAAAAAATCTTTGCTGGGGAAATGGAGGATTCTGCTTCTGCTTTTCATGTAGAGTTCTGTCATTTAAATCCTGTGGTCCCAATTCTGGAACAGTTTATGGCCATTTAAAACAACAATAAAACTGCCCCGATAATGTTGAGGAAGTTGCACAAGAAGTTGCCTTGAATTCGTTTACTCGGTTAGAAGTGCAGAGCTCTTCGCTAATTCGAGTTGAGGGTGCTTCTATTCGGATGTAAGCAGGGGTTATTTCTGTTGAAGGGGGGAAGCACTTTTATTACGAATTTAATGATAAAACCGTATTATACTATAACATGCAAGTTGCATAATGAAGTAAGTTACCATAAATGAAAATAATTAAATACAGTGCGTTTATAACGGATTTAAGAAAATGCAGCACAAAATAAGTCTGTGAAATAGGCTTACATCAGAATTTTGATTTTGCCTAGTTGATGCGAAGGTGCTTATAACTGGCTTAAATACTGTAGCTTAGCAAGACGCCAGTATGGTGCACTAGTGAAACCAAAAGTATTCAACAAATCAATACATCACGTAGGACATATTAAATATGTAAAAACTGTAGATTGTCTTCTCGCGGCAGTCATTTAGACAATGTATAAACCTAAAAATTCTGCTTGTCAAGGCTTTTCTTTTATCAGAATTCCAATGTCGTACTCCAGATAAGAAAAAATATTTTTTTATGAGAAGTTAAACGCAACAACTAAAGCGTATAGGTAGGATCGAATAGAAGAAAGATCTAATTTATGGTAGAAACGTGTAGTTACAAACGTGTTCTTCCACTCAGGGGCCATTTAGGGATCGCCCGAGATTGAAAACGAAGAAGGCCATCTTCTTTTGGTCCAGTAATTGTTTATTCGTGTTGACACGTAGACAATTCAGAGAAGAAATGTTTGTTTTACTCTCTTCAATATTCACTCAAGAATCTCTCTCCCTCTCTCCTCTAAAGTTATTACCAGTAGACGGACAGTAAATAAGTCGTTGAGAGCGAATCGTGTAAACTAATAGCATATCAATTAGAAGTTCTTTGAAACGATCGAGGGTCACAAGGACAGAAATGTTAACCCTAAAGCCAACATGGTGGAGATAAGTGAATTGTCATGTTGTCCACATCGTTTGCAGAGAGAGAGGGAGATTGTTGAGGTGAATATTGAAGAAAGTAAAGCAAACGTTTCTGAATTGTCTACCTATCAATACGAATGAACAATTACTGGAAAAAAAGAAGGCGGCTTTGACTCCTTTGTTCACTTTCCTCTGCGTGGGCGATCCCTAAATGGCCTCGAGTGGAAGAACACGGTGCTTATCACAATTTTACCTTAAATTAGGTCTATCTTCAATTAGATCCTAACCACGCTCTGGTTACTGTATTTATCCGCTCACAGTATTAGTAGTAAATCGTGTGCCAAACTGGACTACATTCGTGTTTTAATAATTTCCACGTTTGACGTTTTATGATGAGAAGTCATAGTAAATTATTTAAAAATTAATGAATTAGGGTTTCGAATTTTGCAAGCTCCAAACAGTTTGCAAACGGGAAGATGCCACAATAATTTGCCCACCTTAATTTTTAGTAAGACAAGTTCTTAGTGAATTTTGGTTAATAATTACAACTTTCATTCCTGGAATGCCTTTTTGCAAGATTTTGATTTCTTTCGTAGTTTAAAAGTGCAACATTGGTTTGGAAGGGTAGAAAACGTTCATTTTTCAACATTGCTTTCATGGTATAGCACAAACTGTTCCATAGTTACAGATGGTTTTAGGCCTATTCTGCAGTGTAAATGCCTCAGTAAGGAAAAAAATATAAATGGGTTTTAAATCATACGAGGTTTGACCAAACGTTTAGCTTCATTTCTCCAACATAATACGGTACTTATTTTGTCTTTGTTAGCGAAAAGATAAATGGAGCCCGGCTGTAAGGTCATCGGTTTCAGCAGCTAATGACTTAAAGCTGCTGACGGCAGATTGGCTTTTATCAGCTTGAACACAATGCCCAACGATGTCCAACGAACCGAACAGCGAGCAATCGAAAGCAAACCGAGTGAACGCGAACCAAATTTTCTCTAGTTCATCGTGAACCATCCGTATCTTGTAACAGCTAGACTTCAATTGGTGGAAACTTAAGCCTAACTATTTAGGGGTAACGCAAATGTTAAAGGGCTAGCCTAATCAGGTTTGGAGAAAATAAACAGTCTATGCAGATTGCCCGATTGTAAGTAAAAGTTGTTGCTCTCTTCGTATAAACGCAGAAGTGTGAGACGGTCAGCCCTAGTTTGCATCACTCTTTCACCATAATCATTGTATTACCATCCAAAATAAGGAATTCATGCTCAGTACTTACCTGGTGTGCTTGTTAGTTCGGTTAGGTTAGTTGGTAATAGTGCCATTTTGACATGTTTTTTGTTGATTTAATAACAAAAAGTGCCAAATTCTAACCTGTATAATGCAAATGTTGCCCTGTGTCCTGAGTTTCGATCTGACAGAACTATCCTTACCTAACCAACACCACTCCACGTAAGTAATGTGATGAATTACCAATGCGGGATTCTAGATGCATGATTATGGTTTCCAATCTCCGTGAGCCTTAATTGTTCTGAAGCAAACTGGTGCTCTAGACGTAAAGGGAATGGGCAGACCCAGCAACCAAGCCGGGAAACCATGGATCAAGGTACAGGCCAAGAAGAGATCTACAAGAGGCCAGAACTGATCCCATTGTTGCTGAATGAGCCTGTTAGTCTCTCACCCTGCCCTTTCCAACAGGTGTGGCAGGTCTGAAGGGTTTGAAGGGTTCCCTTTGTCCTTACCAGCCAGATCGGCTTATTTAGGCAGGTAAGATGAGCTCTGCCTCACCACTCAGCCGTCATGTAACAAGAACTGTGCTTAAAAGTTTTATGTAAACCACTTGTTTTTCTACATTCAGCAATGCAATGTTGGTGCAATAGTGAAACTTAAAAAAATTTGCAAGCATCATGTTTATGCTAGAGCGTTTATTGCATTGTCGAGTGGCATGAAGTTTTAAAGATCTTCTTTCTGCCATAATCGGCTTATTACGCAACAAGGCCGAGTGCACCAATCTTGTGTTCATCGACACTGAAATTTCCATCTGCACGCATCATTGCACTAAATATGCCGAGCAGTGGAATGGATGACATTGTAAAGTTTAATCTTCCAATTGCTGTTGACCATTGAGCTGAATACATCATGTTCCAATTGTGAGCTGTGTTTTGAACATTTCAGATATCAACGAGCCAATTTACGAAAATTGCTGAAGTGTACTTCACTGCAATGGTTAGCTTATACTTCTTGCATGCCACCTTTTTGTGTGATTTGCCAACAATTCCGGCAGTAACACCACTGATAATAATAATTTATCACCTAATATGTTATTATCCGATATCATTTTTGCCTTCGTCCCTCCAAATTATTTTTATTACTAGGTATTGTGACTCGGTATTAACGTTGAATACCACTCGATAGTTTAAGTTTAGATCATAATCAACTTGTGAAGGAGAAAAATCATCAATAGTACACTAGTCTCCTGCTGGCCTGTTACTACTGGAATCCTCTTCATGCCCAGAGAATATTGTGATTCGGTTTTCACGTATGGGCGTTTCTTGTCTCATTTGTGAATGTGTTATTTGTGAAGGGGGGGGGGGGGTGGCACTCTTAAAGTCTCATAAAGCAACTAAACTCTGTTTAAGCATATACGTCCGATCTAATGGTTCTATAGACATCACTCACACAACAGTCTTACTGTTTCACACGTGATTGTAGTGTGGCTGGTCGGCGTTGGTTGGTTGGACAGTAATAGACCATGCAGACGACTGAACCGATATGTATGAACGACACCGACCAATGCGACCATTTCCAGGGGAACCAACACTCAGGCAGTCATTTGCAGTTGGTTGTCGCCAGTCGGAGCAATTCACAACAAGCTTTATTTTTCGCGAGCGAATGGCCAGCGAGTCCCTACGAACTTCCGTAGGAGTTAGCAAGATGGCAACAGAATCGAACTTCGCAGCTTTGCTTAAGAATATTCTTTGTCTTTATGAGCGAGTGACGGGATGATTTTAGATATTAGCGAAACAAAGATTCCCCATTCAACGCTAAATTCATTGGCAGAATTTCTCAAATAAAATATACAAAGTAGAACAGCTGTTAGTCAGTATAGAAAACAAAAACGAACTCGTTTGATGTTTATTGTAAGGTTTAACTCATCCGAAGTCAAAACAGCAAAGGAACACAAATAAACTTTCCTGTAAGGTTTCATATACTGCAGTGTTCCTGTACTGTTTAGTCCACGTGAAACCTTATTGCTGTATTCACGTGACAGTTTTTACTTTAGAACACGATAGGTCAGATAGGTTCATTCTACTTGGTTAAACGACATCGCTGAAAAATCATAAAAACCATAGCCTTAGTATGCTTAGTACAGACGTACAGAATAAGTAATTCAGGGTTCGTGCGACTCCTACAAAAACTGGAAATAAACATGTAATACCACAGTCTTGAAGTCTGGAATGTGAAATCTTGAAAAGTGGTGTATGTATCAATTAGGATGAACGGAAAGTGGACGACTTGGCATGAGTGCGAGAATATTGCTGAAAAATTTAGCACCGACAGTAGTCGAGTGTGTAGCACAATATTAATCTTAAAATAATTTTGAAAGTTGGATATGGTTTTAATTTTATTTACGTGTCTAATGGTTGAATACAGCAGTAAGGTTTCACGTGGACTGAACAGTACAGAAACACTGCGGTATATGAAACGTTACGGGAAAGTTTATTTGTGTTCCTTTGCTGTTTTGACTTCGGATGAGTTTAAACCTTACTTTAAACATCAAACGAGTTCTTTTTTGTTTTCTAATTCGTGATACTTTGGCGTACCAAATTGGTTTTCTGTACTCGTTGCAAACGCACTGAATTTCGCTCGTTTCGCTTACTCATTCAGTGGAAGTTTTCTTTTGGAAGTGTGTTTGTCCGCAGCTCTCTTTCAGCGGCTTTGTCCTTTATTGTAATATAAGACAGCAAGCCAAATGGGCAACGGGTATTTTAGCTTTAACACGGGATAGTGACGTAAAACCATTATAAACCAATTCGTAATAATGATAATGCTTCCTCTTCACGTTTCCTAAAAGTGCGGGTTAATTGTTGGCTCACCAGCATTGTTAGCACGTTTAATCTCCAGACTACGCCTTGCGTCTGGCGTTTGTGGATTGGCATTGCTGCATAAAAACAATTTTTAAAACAATGTAAAACAATAAAAAGGATCGTTCAGGGCCCCGTAACTCTGAAACGAGACGACTAATTGAAATTTTTATTTCTATAAAGGGCACATCCCTGGAAGTAGATCTTTCAAATGATCTAAGGACCAACTTTCTACAACAAATGATTTAGTCAGTAGAGGCCATTGTATATACGTGTCCTTCAAAGATCATGACCACCATGACAAAAATGAAACTCACGGTTCCAGCTGAAGTCCAGATCCCTAATGTGACAAATCGGAAATTAATAAATGTTGGTACAGGTGTTGGCCAAGTCCCACAAGGCTTATATACCAAATTTCAGTAGAAAATGTTGAACGATGGCGGAGAAATTAAGCCTCCAAATTTCGGCTTTAACATGGGAGACCGAGGTCAAATCTTACCTTAACTAATGAACAGATCAACGTGACACAACGCAAGCTTTCTAGCTGACCCAATTCCGTAACATGATTGATCCGTTGTCAGTTGGCCGTTGATCTGTTGATCTGGCGTGACATTGGACAGGGGGGAAGGGGTTGGGCTGGTAAGATATTTTCATTCTACCGTTCTTTGCTTTCCGTTAACCCTGTCATTCATAACACCGCTGGATCTGTACTTTACCACAACACTGACATTACAGCAATTCCGTTATACATTCTCTACAACACAATCCATTTCATGCTACTATAGTTGTTGCCTACAGACGTGTAAGCAGATCGGTAAGGCTGACTAATAGTAAGAAGGCCAGTAAGCTACCAAGCTTTGTAGGTTCAGCCCAGTCAAATGTGGTTCACGTTCTATAAGTAACAAACGCTGCACAAACAACAACTGTGTTGCGGAGCATATTGTGGCCAATCTGTCACCGGGTTGCTGCATTTGGTCGATCACGAAGGCATAGACTAGTCATTTAACCCCCTTAGCCCTCTGGAAGGTGACCATGACATGCCTTGAGTTCCCCGTACGATGTCAGGTTGGTGGAAGTGAAAGATGTTAAAAATAAAACTTATCACTTACGATCACTTGAATTTACGGATATCTCTGTAACATGCTCGTTTAATAGCGTCATGTTGTAAAGTTCTCTTCATGCAAACAAATGATCCCATAGTTCACCAGTCCAGATTTACCCTTTAGAAGTGGATCAGTAATAAATATTTTCGCTTGCTTAACTGGAAAATGTTAGAGGCTAGCCCATCCAGAGATATTAGATTAACAATGGCGACAATTGTTAAATATTAGGCAGGAGAACAATAATTTCTATAATTATGTCAGTCGAATAATAAAAAAAAAA
>JAHWFP010115859.1:0-24810 GCA_023313725.1 Lithobius niger | reverse complement strand
TTATACAAAAAAAACCTTTAAGATACTCAAGGTGTGCCTCCCACAAACTGGTGCTCGTATTTCGTAGAGAGCTGAGTAGTGCCTAAATTATACAAAAAAACCTTTAAGGTACTCAAGGTGTGCCTTCACAAACTGGTGCTCTTATTTCGTAGAGATCCAGCTGAGTAGTGCCTAAATTATACAATAAAAAAAACGTTAAGGTACTGAAGGCGTGCCTCCCACAAACTGGTGCTCGTATTTCGTAGAGAGCTGAGTAACGGCTAAATTATACACAAAAAAAAAACGTTATGCACCTTTTTTGTCGGAGAGGCCAAGAAACATTTTAAAAATGCATGTGGCCTAAAATAAAATAATTTGTTGAACCTAGATTTTTGGGAGAACGGAGCGAGCGAAGCAAGACACCAAATTGTAAAATGTTGATTGGTTTGTAGGTTGGTTTTTTGCACTTTTGTAGTCAAGGTGGAGCCCAAACGAAATGTCGGATTGGAATGAAATTTGCTATATCGTTTAACCCCCCCCCCCTCCCCCAACAGTATTGGCGGAGGGTGGTTAAGCGAAGTAAATCGGTTTCTCTAAATTGGCCAATTATTACGAAAGAAATTACACTTTTCGAATTTATGGATCACCATTGTAAATTTGGAACCCTGAATAGTTAAAAAAATTCCTACGAAGTATACACCGTGATCTATCAACCAACTGAACTTTTTAAAACACGGAAAGTTAAAACCTCATGATTCCTAATAACTAACAATCTTTCTCAATAACATTTGATCATCGTAAGGTAAAGCAGGCACATGACACATATTGACAGAAATTCCCTTCAACATGGCGACCAAAAATGCCGTTTAGATTGGCTAAGGGACTCTCACATTTATACCATAAATCCTCATAAAGTGACGAAGCTGTTTACACGAAACGAAACTAGGTAGCAAACAATAAGTTTATAGCCTACCACAGTACAAATTATTAAAACGTCTTCGTGTAACAGTTTCGAAATTCCCCGTTACTATGGCAACACAAACTCTTAACACCATAATCATGATAAAAACAATCTCAACACACAGTTCTACTACGTATGTTCGATACTTTGGAAAAGATAACGAATAGTTAGTTATCTTTCCAGCAAGGTTTCCTCCGCTACGTTGCGCCAATTTGTGGGCCCCAAGCTAAAAGGCTAAGGACTCCAGCAGCACTAAAATTGATACTTAAGGAAATATATATTAATTACCGTGAATGCGAAAACTAATCGTGATAGCGCCGAAAAAAGTTAGAAACCAAACCTTTACTGTTTGAAGAGCAACGGCGCTTCAAACAAGTCTAAGCCGAGTGTACAGTTTGTACTCGACTCGGCTTGTGGGCTTAACTTGAAAAATTGTGGCATCTACACCAATTTCAGACCCATTTATTTTATAGCAGTATGAAGTAAAAGTCAGTAGCAAATGCTCTCTTTTAAGTTATACTTTTAAAACTGGAAAGCCTGACCTGATAATCTTAGTGTTCAGCCAAGTTAGTTTCACAAACTAATTTTAAGTGACAATAACAAATACAAAGACAAAATAATAAACATCACTATACATTTCACTCCACTCCGCCTGCATTAAGCTCAAAGACTGTTTCTTAGTAGTTGTCCCCTCATTTTGGGGCCCTTAGTCTTGCCTTCCTATTACAAAAGCTGTGCAAATTGAGTTTTGTCGTTCATAGATACACAATGTGTAACATGCACGAGTTCTTTCTTGATCGGTTTGTGCATTTGCAACTAAAAATAAAGTAAAAGCAAATTAGATTAGAAAGTAAACTTGGTTTGTCCCTTCGACCACAAACTAGATTTTGTTTGAACAAACACAAAGGGGAAAGAATAGAGAAAAGGAATCTACTTATTGAAAACCTATTCTATTTATTTGTTTCTGTAAGGAGATCATATTACCGACTGTTTTCGAAGCAAACTCAATTTTCTAAAACAAAGCGGCCGAATATTGATTTTTACTTTTGCAAGCAATTCCGTCGGTTTACTGGTATGCTATTATTAATGCATATCTTAAATTTAGGCATATTTGGAAAATAGCATGACATCCCCTTTATATGTACACGAGTTTTGCCTTTGGGGACGGAGGAGGTCTGTATTGTATGCATTCCATAACCCAACCCTCCCCTTTACTTCCCCTACCCCCTAACTAAATCCCTTCATGTTTCTTGTTCACGGTTCGTTGCCGACTGTACTCAAACAAATTGTGTCTTTAGATCCCCTTTGTGCTTTTATGACCGGGGCTTTGGAATAAAGGAAAACATAACGGAAGGCATTTGGGTTGTTTTGTGCATCCGCTGTGTCTCGGCAATGTCACTCGGACAATCTTGCATCCCGTCCCTCAGCCAAACTATCGCCGATATCGGTTGCTTCATCGTCTTTGCCGAAAATGTCGGCGATTCCTCGCGTCAATGGCCACATCTCGACACTAGATGACTCTGGAATCAGGCATCACGAGATTTTACAAGACATTCATAGTGACGTTGCAGGCCCTGTATGCCGTTGTTGATGATGTCATTGTTGTTGTACGTTCCACGACGAAATCTCCGTTCTTGCGTTTTTGGATGGCGATAAAGTCCCCGCAGGGTAAAAACTCTGCACGATGGAGATATGTGCGTAGAAGAGTTTGGCTTTCTTCTCTTTTAAGTCAGCCCTTGCTCGTCTGCTGAAGAGCCTCCGCAGAATGTGCAGAAGATCATTGCCTGAGTATGGGTGTGTTAGGGCCTGCATGAAATAACACAAACATGAAGCGACATGGAGGGATTTCTTTTTAGCTGTTGAACATCATCCTTGTAATCCTTCCTTTTCGACATTTCGCTGATGTTTTTTAGATCTGACTTTTTGGGATGTGTGCGACGAAAATATAAATGTTTTTCTGTTTAGTTTCATCACTCGGCTTCGTCTGGGATATTGCCAGCACCGTGCTGACAATCGAATGCCTGCCACTGGTGTGGTATTGTTGCAAATTCGTTTGGGCCAGATTGCTTTCACTCTGGCAGTTGGCCAAAGAAACATGCGCTAAAATCAAAATGGTTTCTTCAAACAAAATGTAACCTGAGTTGATTCCAAAAACGCATTCGAATGTTTTTTTACGTACTATATACATTCGTTGTATTTGCAAACTGACGTCATTTTTAGCCGTTGGAGGTAATGACAATTATTGGACAATATCACAATTTCTTCCTAGAAGTTGAAACTTTTACCAGAGGCATTTCCCAAGAATTGTTTTGCAAATCTAAAGGGAAAGTTAGAGGGTTGACAGCTTAATCACAGTACTTTCTAAATCTCTGCTAGACATAGGGTATCTGCTCGTCTGTTAACCTTAAGGGACATTAATTTATGCAATGATTTTGAAACACGTTCTCACAGGTCGGCTCCTAAATTTCAAAATGGTATTGGTATCGCTCTGTCAATTCGTCAATAATTCGGAAATGGTCAATAATGATAGTTCAGAAGCAACTGGGAATATTATTTCTTCAGGAGTAATTCTGTACCTGATTGTCATGGATTGATACAACTGCACACATTTAACAAAAACGATATCGTAGTTACCTGTCCAGGTAGCATTGTTACCATGACAGCGACATTTTCGCCGTCACACTGGCTTTGTAACGAACTTCTCGTTATTAGAATGCTTTGTGCAAAGGATTTTCAACTTTGCTTAAATCAGGAGTAGCATAAAGGAGAGCCTGTATGGCTCCATGGATTATCTATAATAATATTACCACATGTTCCATCTCTCGTCCTGGGCCGCGACCCCATGCGGCCAATTTTGGAACGATTATTTTCAGGGATATCCACGTAAATATACGTTGGTTTAACACGTATACGTTGTTTACGTTGTTTTAATATGTATTTTTAACCTAATAAGTAGGTACGAATAAGTAGGTGCGAAAAAGGTCTCTCGTGCTACGATTCATCCAGGCATGCGGCACCTCCGCGTGAGACAGCATCGAACGAACCCCACAGCGTATGAAAGACGAAAGAGCGTAGTGACAAGGGATGGAATACGAAGAGATAGCATGGACAATCCCTTGTATGCATTTATAGGCTCGTGTTCAAATTCATTTTGACAAATTCATTTCCACAAAATAAGTACCAAAGGACCTGAAGGTATCCAGGTGCTTCTACGTTTCACAGGATGGACAAAGTCGTAAAAGCGAGTCATCTTTGGCAAGCTTTTGTTAAAAAAAGTTTTTTTTTCTTTTTATATTAAAGCTTTTTTTTTATATATAAATACATTTTAGTAGAGTTTTTATTTATTTAAAGTTTTTTATTAATTCTTTGACAATCAGTTTGAAAACAAGAATTTAAACTCTCCAAAATTTTACTTGTTAAGAATTAAGCCCACGGGGGTTTTACGATAGTCCCAACCAAAGAAGGAAAAATAGACGCGGTTGGAGAAGAGCAAATTAATGTTCTCCTTTCCTAGGATAAAAGTTATTCATGGCATCACGAATGCGGGATCCATGACGTCACGAATATTGGTTAATTGGAAAAACACCTCGTTCCGTTTACAAAACAGATTATTCTTGCGGGTGGCAAACCATTAATACTTGCCCACGCACGTCATTACTACACGCATTCCCCATGCCCTCCACCAATCAGGATCCTGGTGAAACTCTTTACCAGAAATTCGCTGAAATACGCACCCATTCACACATTCTTGTGAAATTTGTACAGTGTCAATTTTTTCGTTACTCGCCCAACCCCCAGCCCCGCTTTCCTTGGAAAAGTGTCTGTTACGTCACACCGCTCTGAGCCATTTACCTCTCAGAACACATTTTGGACCTACATTCATCGTTTTTTTTTTTACCCAAAGGGCTCCCGTTCTTTACTCTTGCACTACGAAACTTGTTTCCCATACATAAAACTCCTCAGCTTGCCTGGCGACTGACATTCTTACCAGGACAGACATAACCTAATGTAACCTATGACAGCAAAAACGAGACAAGTACCACAACCGAAAAGCATAGTAAGAAACAGCGGGCCTTGTACGTAAATAAAGTAGAAAAGTCCTGGTAAGTAAGAGTAAAATTTCCAGAACAGGTAAATAAGAATGCTTCGAACTGTTGAAGATTCCTAGATTTTTCCCCTACTGTTTTAATAAACACTGGAGCGAGACATGACTGAACAGTATTTCTGCGATTGCTCAGGCTCACACTATAAATTGCAACATAAATCAATTTCTTTCACACAAAATTAAAGTATTTAGAGGGGTTGGGCAAGGTAGCTGATGGTTAGCTCGACTGTCTCATACGTCAGAGACACTCTTGCCAAGGGTCCTGAATTCAAGCCTCCAGCCACACTAGGCATTTTTGGGATTAGAAGGGCCCTTGATGTCTCGTTCTCAGCCGATTATAGCATGTAAAAGATCCTAGGAATTCGGACCACTGCACTGTGACTGAGGCTGGCACTAATGACTGAGCTGTAGACGAGCCATTAAGCCTCAACCCCCACCCCCTCCTAGGAATCTTCTAGAAAAATTGTCCCTCTTCCTTCTGGTGCCGTCACTACGACTCGGAACGTGTCAAACAGCGAAAGTATTTCGAGAGGGAAAGTAATTAACAGAATAGATTTTATTCATTAATTTAACCATTTAAAAAAAATATTATATCTTATGACTGTTTCAAATTGATCGTGAATGCAAAAAATTCTTGAATTCTCATCTTAAAACTTCCTAGGAAAACAGTGCAATTTCAAAATCAGGTTTCTGTACGAACTGATAAGTATTTTATGCCTAGCGTAAAACCCTCTCGCATGGCTAATTCTTTGTAGTACCAAGAACCCCCATCACCACAAATAATTTTTTTCTTCTCAGAACTACTCCTTGTTCAAAGGTCCTTCATGATCCTTGACTTTAAAACCTTTCATGGCCTTTGGTGCATGCACTTGTTCCTTACATGGCTGTACATAGCGAATGATGGCCTGGGTGATGAGGTCTGCAGTCGGGAGCGGGAAAAACCGTTGGAAATGGCGGGAAGAGACAAGTCTCTGTCACACTCTTGGGACGCTATTGTGACTCTCCGACGGGACATTAACTTCGATAATGTTGCTTCTATTGTTTCCCGTTGCTCAGGGCGGCAAGCGTAAGCTAGTTGCAGCGCCCTTCTTTCTTTCTTTTCCGTCTTTTTCATTTTCGTTTTCGTTTTCGTTTTCATGGTGGGCAAAGCGCCGTGACTTTTGAGAAAGCGTCATTGTGCCAGGAAATTGGATGAGACGCAGTAAAATTCGTGCGTGGAGGAGGACGCTTGTGTGTCGGGATAATCGCCAAGAGCAAGGCACCTACTGGCTAAAAAAGAAACGGGGGAGGAAAAAAATAAAGAAGTTGAAAAGCAACTTCACTTAATTACGTTGAATGGCGCGATTCGTGCGTAGAGAAGATTGGGTGGGGGTTGGTGGATGGGGGTATCACTGAGGTGGGAAAGAACGGGTTGTTGGAAAAACGAGAAATTGGGAAAGTTTGACCTGGTTTACAAGATGATAGCTTTTGAAAGTCTTGGGAGATGAACTAGCGTTTATATGCGTAAAAAGGCATGTAGATACATAAATTTGGTACAATGGATATCCAAGAATTGGATAGGCTACAGTGACTGTATGACAGTGACTGGCTACAGTGACTGTATGAACTATTTTTCCCACAAGCTACGGAGCATAAGAGTAGCACGCTGACTCAATGACTCCATATGCTATTAGGCCCAATGCCGTAATTAAGGGGGTGCAAGGCACCCGGGCACAGCAGTCAAGGGGACCCTAATCCCAAAGCAGGGTCCAACTTTTTTTTTCATGAAACTAACTATAAAATAAGCCAATCCTTGAACTCATAATCGTTTAGTCTTTCGGGGTCCTACATTTTACTCTTGCAACTACATACTACATACTACTCTTTTTAAAAAGGCTAGTTGTGGCACTGGTTAGGTCTATGTTTGTGTAATTAGCCCTATAATTTGCATTAGTGAAGTTTATTAATACATCTTTAGGACCGGTCATTCATTATTTATCGCCCCAGGGGAGGGTGGTAGTGGAGAAAATTGGGGATATGGATTTTTTGGGTCTCGCCAAGGTCGGGGGAGTCACTTAAAACAAACACTGACCAAACTGGCGAAAAAGTAAATTTCGACCGAAAAATGACACTTTCACAGTCAAACTTTCTCAAAACGCCGTAGTTTCTGGAGGGGGGGGGGAAGGCTCAGACACCGCCCCCTCCCTTGATGTGAGTGACTGTGTTAGGGTGTGGGCATTTGATCAGAAAATGACAAATGGAATCCCAACGCTCAATAGATGTGATTGTTTGAAGTAGCAATTCTCTCCTTAGCGTGTTTAGGCTAAGGCCAAATTTAGCCAAGCCTGGATTAAACAAACACTTCAATACGTTTATAAATTAAAATAAAAGTAGCAACCAAAATTAAAGCCTACAAGATCAAAAAAAAACAAAAAACAGTCACTAACGGCTTCACCCACTAAGTTTTGAAAAAACTACTTTCCAACAATGCTAGTTATCCCCTTAGGGCGCACTTATGCAACGACTCGCCTTTGCATTTTCCCAGCTCGAATTAATCGCGATGGCAACAGCGTGATTGCCATGATAACAACTCTACCTGGATTACCTATAATTCGACATCGTTTGAGTAAATGACTGCAGTCGTATAATCCGTGGCAATAAGAAAACGAATTCCTCTTGGTGAACAATTTCCTCGGTCACTTATGACCTCGCACTACTGACTGTTTTCGTTGCGACCCGGCAGAGCTAAAACCGTTGCCATGCTGGAACTCGTCCCACCTGTTCCAGTCGCCAGGTGGAACAGATGGCGACCGTATGGTCGACCAGGTGACCATGGTGACGACAGACAGATAAAGCATTTCTAGAAATTGCGTCTCATTTCTAGCTTATAGCTGCGAGAATGCAAAGGTGAGCCGTTGCTAAACGCGCCCTTATAGATAGAACCTATAAAAGGTCATGATTGGCATTGTTCGAAAGTAACAGATTGGGTGACCTCCTGAGAATCCATTCCGGGTGTTGCAGACATAGGGCCTTAGGGCTTCGTCGGGCAGATGACCGGGTGCGGTTAACGCTCGCTAAAATCCTTTGACCCTTTTTGATTGTTTGAAGATTGTTTACTTTTTCAACGCTCATGCTGTTGGGTGAAAGGCGTTAGTTGTTATTTATTTTTCATCTTGTATACTAGTTGCATTGGGAATCGCGTGAGGGGATAAATTGTTTGGAAGAGAAAGTTATTGACTCTGGCAATTCGCGACTGTGGTACAAATATTCCGTCTACTCATGGTAATCCTACTTTTGCAACAACGGTAAGCAAATAAGTCGATTTTGGTCCACATTTTCTTCGACAATACAAAGAAACACAATGGAGCCAACATTGTGACCAGTTACGAATGACAAGTGAGCAGCAGTTTTGAGGAAAAAATTCGCGTGCTATCGTAAGTGCATAAAGGTGGCTTACTGTACTATGTTACTTCCAGAATATGATTTTCGCTTGTAATATGTCCAAATTACCTATAAACCATTAAAAAAAAAGGGTTAAAAAAAAGGCTGATATTTTTAGGTGTCAAGTGTTTTAATTGTTGCTTATTAATTTCTAATTAATTACTTGAATGTTATTTTCATGCCTAATTAATATCTCATATTTGAATCATAAACCGGAAGTCAATTCGCCAATTTAAACTTTCCCAGTTTGGTGTGGGGCAAAAATCCGAAATGGTGTAGCATGTTAAGACAATAACATGACTGATGATCTGACCTTAGGAAGAGGACTGATGGTTTTTGATAATTTTAATCATCATTCTGAAACACTTTTAAAGGTACAGTACATGCCTCCACCTTGGCTTTCCTGTATGGCTCAGTTTTGAAATGTTAGCTCAGACGTGTTTAAATGTATTCATTTTCTTATTTTGCCCCTCGTCAGAAATAGTTTTGCGACATTCACTCTAACCTATGTAAATGTTGCAAAGGCTATGCACGAAATAGTGAGAGTAGGCTATGTCCTTTCAGTTCGAACGATTATAAATAACTGTAAGTTGCCGTTTCGCTGAACGTTTGGCACTTTTAATGCCCAGCCTAGCTACGAAGACGAGGGACCACTAGAGCTAGAGACCGGGGAATCGCCGCCCCCCCCCCCCCCGACCTTGCCAGTCCCCTCTGAGTCCCACAGTACTCAGAACAGTAACTAGTAAATAACGTTAAAAAAACTGAAAGTATGACTTTAAGTTCAAACAAGTGACAAAACGCGATCAGAGAGTGAACAAAAAAATTAGCAAATGTCTCGATGTCGTCTTTCTGGTACCTATAAATTATAAAAAGTTGGCCCGCACGAATAAGCTAATTTAATGAAACAATAATACAACCTTTATTTAACAAAACTCTCGATTTAAAAATACAATCGGGTCATTATTAGTTTTAGTTTTAGTGAAGTGTTTGACAAAGCGGATCATTTACGCCGAAATTATGCGGGAAATGTAAAGTCGCCGTTTTTTAGACGTTGTGCAGCACGGAATGCTACGAATCCAAGTGCGCTAATTAAGGCTACCCGAAAGGGGAAAACAATAAGCTTTTTTTCTAATTCATAAGACTTATTTATCTACAAATTTTAATGCCACAAGTTAGAAACCTTACTGCAAAATACACAATTTAATGTTTTTCGTGGTAATAGTTTAATTGCAGGTGTGCACCTTAAAATATTCTTCGGTGGCGGATTACGTCAATTATTTCTCGTCCAATTTTTGAATCCGCTAATATTTTTTAATAATATGTATTAATAAGCTATGGAGTAAAAAGCACGGTAATAGATTATGTGAAGGCAAACCAAGCAGTGCTACATAAAAATACAAACAACGTTTCGAAAATTATCTATTTTCGTCTTCAGGTTAGCAATAAAAGTAAAGCATGGCAAAAGCCACTAAGTCATCCTACGTTAACAGCATAAAACAGACATTTAAAACTGATAAAAACCACCAATTTCTCCCCTCAAAAGAGGCAGAAATGGCAGCCGAAAAGCAGAGACCCACCTGTTCCGCTAGATGCCACGTCGCAAGGCAAGGTGTATGTAATCTGCGGTCACGTGTTTCAAAGCACTGCTTGGTTTGCCTTCACATAATTAATAAGCTATAAAATCACCTAATATCGTTTGTTGACCCCTACGTGGTGGTCCGTATTGGTGATCAAATTGCCCAGCAGTCACAAAGCTATCCTTTTTGTTAAGTTTTGTAAAAAGTGACCCCCAAAAAAAAGACAAAAATCAGCATTTCAGCAAAAAAAAAAATGCTTTTAGTGAGCTTCTCTAAAACAAAGAGTCAGTTGAAATATTAACATTTTCTAGCTCTGAACCCTCATTCGTTTCACATTTTCTACATAGATTCTTTCCCTTATTTGTAGATTTTTTTAAAGTTAGTAAAGGGGTTACTAGCGTTTAACTTTACTGACGATGGTTGACCAGTTTGTACGTTTAAGTTTAAAAATTGACCCTTCATCAAAAAATCTACACGCAGTTAAGAAAAAGAAAATTTACCACAATCCAATTCGGTTAAGATACATTTTTCACTTAGTTATTGATGTGTAATTCTTGCATATGGCTTACAAAAGAAAACATTACCGTCGGCACATCTCAAAACAACGTCATCATTGCAGTTGACTGTCATCTTCCGTGACTAGCCTTCACTTTAAACGGAGCTCTTCGGCGAAACAACCACTCCCTAGCAATCTGTTAAGTTCATCTCGACCGGGAGTGGTGTTCTCCTTAGTAAGAGCACGTAATGCACAAACGAGTACCATTTTGTGTGTCGAGGTGGGGGAGGGAGTGCGCAGTTTTAAGTGGCTCCCGTGAGTGGTCGGAGTAGCGATTAAAGCGCCCTCGCTCGGCTATCAGCGTCGACGTTGACGACCCCAATCGTAAACAACTGCCTTTGTCGCCAATAGATGTCGCTCATGGCCTCGTCAAGATGGCCGCGGTATACCTTTCTGTTTGTTTGTAGGATGCTTGCGGTTGGAAAGGAAAACTCGCGCAATTTCGAAGGGGGGGGGCGCGAATCACTTGGCACATGACGGAAATTTTGGTGATAAAAGGTTGTTTCATGAGGGAGCAAACAGGAATAACTTTTGAAACAAAGATCAGGAAATAAACGTGTGTTTAATTTTGCGCACCCGCTTGCGATCAAAAACACGCGAATATATTACTTTTTATAACGACTACTTTTTGAGAATACGTGGTGACATGTTTAACAGTTATTTTACCTTGTTTTCAAGAGGCGTTATAACAGCAGTCTATTAATTAGACATTACCGTCAGCGGGGCTTTAACACAGGCAGATGTGTGGTGCAGTGGCAACACGGACCACTGCACTGTGACTGAAGTTGGCGCTATGACCTAGCTGTCAACGCGCCATTAAGCCTCAATCCCCCCCTTAACACAGGCAGTGCATGGTCACGTGACGTTGCCTCTGTTTACACAGGCATTTTTTCGAGCACGAGCTAACCTGACATGATACGGCATTGTTTCAGTTTCGATTTTGAAAATTCAAATCAGTATATTAAGGCACTGCATTCTTGATTATGAAAATTATTGCAAATGTAAACATACTAATAACAATCATACGCACTTAAGCAAGCAGTAGCAAGATCACGTGGCCATACTCCACTTATATCAATGGCCGTCTAACGGTTAAAGGTAGTACTAAGTTTATGGCGGCTTGGTTTTCATCTCTTTGAGGGGCACAAAAGTAGAAGTGAATAAATTAAGAAACAGACTGATCATTTATTCTATGTCTGTATGTACGTACCAGTAGGAAAGAGAACGTGTAAACGTAAAGTGTAAATGTAAATTAATCGTAACTTTAAAGTGGCACTATCACCTATTGAAAATCGTACAAAAATACCGTGGCGCCATCTAGCGGTAGGGATATTGTTAACTTTTATAGCTTGCTCCCAGGTGCACGATGACGTACCAAATTTTCACTCAATAATTAAGGAGGTCGTGGCTTGTTTGTTTTGTTAAAAGAAATGGAGTTGTGCATTCCTTTGCTTGATGTGAGCAAGTGCTAGATAAGTACTAGATAGTGCCACCAGGTAGTACTATAATGTTGCCAGATTAATTCCCATTAAAAACAAATGCAACTTTGTGGAGTAGCCAACTCTCTTGCAGCAACACACCTTCTTTAAATTCTTACGGCGTTATAATTGCCTCTTGGGAATACACCTTTTTTTAAGCACCAAATTAATTAAACAGTAGCAGAATTTCCTCATTTTAGAAACCGTCGTATTTGCATTTGCAGTACAAGATCAACGAATTCAAAGAAACATTCGTGTTTATACAATGTTGGGTTAGCTCAAGAGAGTGTTGGCTAAAGAACAACGGTTGGAGGACGGAACACACGCGCCCTCTTTGGCCCACATTCGTAACTGTAAGTTTGCGCTTGTTAAAGAAGGCGCAGATGTTATTTTTCAAGGATTTAACAGTCGATGGGTCGTAAGAAAAGGATCGTAAAAAGATTTTTGAGAAGATTTTGGATGCGACTGTCTGGCCCCGTTTGTTGGTTGGAGGATCGGGATCGTAGAATATGCCGAGCCTGGATAGAACGGGGAAGGACGGGGACGACTTCATTAAATTTTAGGGGAGCTGGCAGGTCAACATGGCGTGCAGCCGTTTCCCGCCAAGGTTTATTGATAATAAAGAGAAGACTTCTCGTTTTCGTTCGTTGCAAGGAAGGTTGGGAAGACACGCTCGGCAGAGATTGGTTCTTCTTCCACCAAAATCTGCACACAGCTCGAAAATAAGATTGGAAACTTGCGACGGTAAACTGGCGCCGATCGGGGGAATAAACGTCTCTCCGTCTCTCTTTCTCTCTCGAAAACATGGCATCGCTTACTGGATGTAACATTTTTTTCGGATAATTCTAAAAATCGTTCGAGTTCAGCATCAACAGCTAAATCGCCTGAACGCCGAATCTGTTGCAGAAATTGCACCATGATTGAAATGACCCTACACTGTTCCTCTATTGTTTTTAAATTAGAGTAGGAGTGATACATAATTGTATCCCATGTTGTAGCACTCGGTCCTGAATTGCAACCCCATGTAGTCAATTGTCGAAAGAGTGATCTTTATTTCACTCTTGTGGAAAACTGCATTAAAAATTACACTGTGTTGCTTTTCGCCCATGAAATATATTAGAAGAAACCACGCCTGCTGCGATAGGTCCAACAAAAGCGAAACTGCCAAGCAACAGCGTTAAAACGAACTTTTAGAGAGTAACAAGTTTCGGTTCTTCAAACCCAGGTTCACTGTGTAGAAATTGTGAGTTTCGCCTCCCAGTTCCAGGCTAGTTCTGGCATGGGCTGGTACTGAACTCTTACTGGCGTTATCATGGACACGTAAGATTCTGAAGAAGTTGAATAATCTGGCCTGAAGCCAAGAATCGAGATCCACAGCTTCTACCGCAGTCGACCTTGTCACAAGGGCTGGCATATAAAGGAAGAGCTACAACGTCGATACTCCCACGTCTTACGGATATGTATACATTTACACGCTCCTGGTACTCGTAATTTATTTTTAGTCAGTGATTACTGCCAGGCATCATAACTGTAAAACTAGAATACTTCTGGCCTAAAACCAAATGGAAGAATCCAACTCTGGTCCCATATGAGGGAGGACAACTGGTTTAACCTGGCTCAGACAGATAAAAAAACGGTGTCACCCTATTCCGTTTGTTCTTAGGCGGTAATCGACTATAAAATTGTGTCCTCTGCCTGTGAAATTGAAAAGAAAGAAAGCCTTCTAGACTCTCAGGTTGACGTGAATTAGTCCTGAGTGTTTTTCAAATTAAAAAAAAACGTGACACGTATGCTTTTTACGTGTCTTTGAAGTCTTTAAGCTGTAGAACAAATTATTTTTGTGAAGAATTTCCATGAATTTTTCATGTTAGATTAATTTCTCAATTTAGAGATTAAACCCCCCCCCCCCCCCACCGCATCCTCAATTTATGATCTTAAATCCATGTTCCAGAAATTGAGATTTAGAAAATTTGAAATGAATTGGATAACGTGATGCAAAGTTACCGTGAGTACAGAAAGACAAACAATACGATGACAACCACCTCTGTTCTTCTTCGCACTGTACTGCCCTAATACACCAAAGTTTCCAGTAAATATGAATTCCCCCCCCCTCCCCACCCCCCAAAAAATATACAGGTCTGGTTCAAAAGTTATCGTGGAGGCTTGGCAGAGAATAGACAGAGACCTGCACAGGATAAGTAGTTCTTTAGCACAGATTCGCCCCGCGCTTCCCTAAAATAAATCAGGCTTACATTACCACAAGGAAACATAAGCCTAATTACGTGTGGCGCCATCCAGAGGAGTGTAAAACTATTGCCGTAGTTTGTGGGTGAAAAAATTATCTAGATCTTTATGTAGATATCGAAGCCAAAGATATTAACTCATTTCTTCTGCCATTGAACTTTCCACTAGAAGAATATGTAGAAAATGCAGTGTTTAAATAGTAAACATCAGTAACATTTAAAAAGAAAAGTAAAAAAAAAAATTCTACGATATCTCCCCCAAACAAAACTTGTTAACAACTCCTACTAAGTTTTTTGCCGCTTGAAGTCGTGATATCAAACGGCAAGTTAATCGTACTGAGTAACAAATAGTTCGAAGAAGAACAGAAAAATAAAAAACTTGGCTTTTACGCAATTTTCAGGTCGTTCATTTAACGTTTGAATTCTCGTTGGTGAGATTAATTTGGCAAAGAACGGAAACACTTTTGGCGTCAAATTCGCTCACGACCTTAAGATTGACACGGAGAACAACCATTCCGCTTGTTCTCTGGATCTTGGTGCAGAAATTCGAACAGTGCATGGCGGAGTGGTCAGAAGATTGGCAGCTCCCGCTTTCGCTACACAAATGTCACTCCTTTCATGTTTGTAGGGAAAGCATTCACCATGAATACACTCTCAAAAACGAAATCTTGCCTTCTGCAAATGAAGAGAGAGATCTGGGAGTTTGGTTCTCTCCAAACCTTAAATTTTCTCTACACTGCCAAAAGATTAGCGCGTTGGCATTCAGACGAACGGCAGTAGTAAATAAATGCTTTACATCTACTAACTTAATAATGCGGGTTTGGGCATTTAAGGCATTCGTGCGCCCATCGTTGGAGTATGCAGCATCAGTCTGGTCCCCTTACCTTGCGAAAGACATTGATTTGTTAGAGTCGGTCCAGCACAAATTCACAATAGGCTTGGCGGGCCTTCGTGATTTAAACCATGTCGAGCGACTTACGAGAACGGGCCTGGAATTGCTGGAACTGCGTAGGATCAAATTTGATAGTCAAGATTCTAAAGGGAAAATCTCGATTGACTTGGCATTTTTCGACCTGGCAGCCAGACACCATTACACAAGGGAACATCTTTGTGAAACTGCCAGTTCAGAGTTCTCATCTTGACTGCCGAAAAAATTTCTTTTCCATTCGCGTCACCCCTATTTGGAATTCTTTCAGCACAGAAACAGTATGCATGAGCACGGAATCTGGGTTGCGCAGGATGTTAAATGGGTAGTCCCTTCCCACCTTCCTCAAGAGACCAAATTAGTTTACCATTTTATATTGGCTGAAAGCAGTGACATCTACAAATAGGTTCCGATGTCAGTGGTCCACCCCCTTTTGGAAACCTTCCACTTAACCGTGGTAAAATTTTTATTATATTATATTTTAGGCAATGATTAGCAAAAATATCCCTGCTTTTTTTATAATAAACAATCGTCGATGGCAGTACACGAACCTTTCTATTTAACGTGTGTACAGTACTTCGTGGGTGTGACGTCGTTTTGACGTAACCACCCACGCATCGATTATGGCCAACATGGCGCCCGTTAATTAAAAGCACCACAAGCCGTGTTTATTATTCGCAAGGATGACGTTTTATGGTGGTTCGTGTTTGGCAAGCAACTCTTTTACGTGCCACCAACTGAACAATTGATTGTGTTTCTAGGACATTTATACAGGACGTTTCGGCACTCTCCTACACCATACATCAGAAAGTTAACTAGTAGCACTAGTTAACTAGTTATCTTGCAACACCCGCACCAATGATAAACTTGTTCCCCGTAAATGGAGAATTAACAATAGGAAAATGAGATTCCACACTTCTGCTAGTGTGTGGAATGACGTACTAAAGTCAACGTTCGGCAATTAAACTCTACAATTTTTTTAAGTTCGTAAAAAAATTTTTTCATAAGCTTATGCAATTAAGAAATTAAGTGTGTAACAACTTAAGGAGTTTTGTTATTATTACTATTTTTTGTCCAGTGTTATTTTTTCTTATTTTGTTGTGTTTTCCCTATTGTAAATTATTTTGTTATTTTGTGCTCTCTGCCGGGTTCATTGCTATAAGATATGAATCTTGCATTCCTCGTGACGATCTCCATTATGCTTCATGAAAATAAACTTATTAATATGCTATACCTCTTGCAAGCCTATGCAGAGCCTTGGCAGAAGTTGCGTATGCTAACTCCTTTGCTAATGCTTTGCGTATGAAGTAGCACGAAGGCAAAGCAATATGAGACGTATTAGTAGTCGCAACTACGTCACGGCCCCACGCAGGTCAGGAAGAGGTAGGATGACAGGTAACTTTCTACACCACACGCCACGGCTGTTTGCAGTGACGCGCATATCACGTGACTGGGCTGGTCCACTCAGACGGCCAATGACCCGCGCTTCTCGTTCGTCAGTGGCTGACTCATGAAGACATCACGGCAAACAGCCATGGCTCGTGGTATAATGTATGTCGAAAGCAGCCAATTTTTACCAATACCTGAATGATAGATAATGTACTGCGCTTTACCGATATTATCATTACTATTTCCTGTGAGCCATTTCCAATGCTCTTCAAGAGCTGGTGCATACTTTGATGAATTAGAAAAAAAAAGCGAACTCGTTTGTTGTTTAGGGTAAGGTTTAATTGTATCGAAGTCAAAACGGAAACGGAACACAAGCAAGTTTTTCCTGATATCACAATTGTACTGTAGTGTTTCGTCCACGTGAAACCTTACTGCTGTTCACAAATGGGTTACCGTGTTTCTTTTGAATACGGTTGGTATGTAAGCTAATGAATGGTTTTATGTACCTCAGTTGACTGCTGCTTGGCCCAAAAACATGACTGTAAACGGTTTAGTGTTATTCACCAGTAAGGTCGTGAATGGAAAGGAGATGGCTGAAGAATACTGCAAAATTAAACGAAAAAGTCGGTCATAATTTTTTAATTGGTCGTAAAAAGAATGAAACGTACATACATTATTCTGCTATTTTGTCAAGGCTTCGAAATTTTTTAACGCTGACTAATTTGATCTGCGCAATAAAACATGAATTAATTGCCAACGGTCAGGGAAAAACAAACAAAGAAACATACCATGGCTGGGCTGGAAAAAGTGCTTCATTAATAATTAATCAAATCTAATCTACTTTAATTAAATGTTCAAGAGGTAAAAGCACCCCCCCCCCCCACCCCCACTACCAAACACTGCAAGTTATGACACCCATAAGCAATATGGTTCAAACAAGCAAACAGCGTAATCTTTAAACAACACCAACTGCATTAGATGAAAACCAACTCCAGGGAAGAGCAAAATAAACAATGCCCAAAACCAGGCCAATTTGCCGCCAAGACCCCCTCAACTGGTAAGGGAGGATTGGAGCAGCGCAAAGCACAGCAGCAGCAAGCGAATGAATGGTTCTTTAACTTTGAACAGACGAATTGGTTTTAAATGACCAACTGTCACGTGCTCCTTGATCAAGATACTCAAGCAAGAAAGGGTTTGTAATCTGATATGCGCCACCCCAGCGCCTTCCAACAGAGGTGGTGGGAACAGGAAGCACACACTCCTTGCAATTAAATTTCGTTTACAAACAAACCCTTAATTGCAAATGGTCAGAGAATCCCCAAAAACAAACAACAAAGAACTATGCCACGGCTGGGCTAAAAGGAATTCTTTACTAATAATCATATTCAATCAAATCCAATCTACTTGTAATTAAATACCAAACAGGCACAAAAACACTCCCCCACCCCAACCACAGTAGTAACTAACTTAGTCTAATAAAGCAGGAGCTCATAATTCGGTTAGCCATTTGCTCGACAGCAACAACAGATCGCATTGTCAGTTCTTCTTGTAAATAATCTTAGCATGCGTTTGATCGCCAATCTCCTAAAATGCGTACCACTTCTGGTGACTCCCCACACTACAATGTCCAAGTTGCACCTCCCCTGCGAAGGTTACGTCCCGAGTACAAAGCTGCCTTCAACCCAGTTTCCCGGATTGCACGGCCAAGACGTTTGGCAAACTGGGCCGCAGTCAGTGGCACTGGAGCATCCCTGCCAGGGACAAGAAAAGGCGAGCTCGTAACATCAGCAGATGGGAAGCACGTCTTGCTGTCAACTAATACACGAACTGAAGACAGAGGGTGATCATGTAGCATTGGAAAGGGAAGAAGTAACATTCTTTGCTTGTATTGAATAGTTTTTGTGCTCCTAATTCATAGCAGCGTGTCCCCTTTGGCAAATAAACAATCTTCTTGACACAAATGGCGTGCTTTGTCGAAGCATCCTATACTTAAAGGCAACAAGTTATCATTTCAAAACAAAGTAAAATGACCCACCATGCACACAGCCCAAACTACTTTATCTTCAATCACAAGTAAATTTAGACCACTCTTCACTGCTAGCAGCAAACGTGATGTGAAGGGTAACTTTCTGTCCCGATTATTCCCCAGTTGACGCTGTATTCCTTTTAGCAGCATGGACGAAAAAAAGGTATTTTAAAGAGAATTTCCCAACCTAACCTCAAGATGTAAAAGTTGGGCCACTGTAAGGTACTGCACAATAGAAGAACACTTAAAGGTACATGCATCCATGTTGGCCTTCCAGTATGTGTCAATTTTACGACTTTAGTTCAAACGTACGTAAATGTTGCTAACACAGTCATTTTCTTGTTTTTTTCTTTCGTGCGAGATGATTTTGCAACATTAACTTGTGTAAATGTTGCAAACGCTTTTCTCAACCGGTCGCACGACATACCAGAAGGATTTATGTGCCGTTAAAGGGCAATTACATCCATTTTGACATGGATGCTTTACTTTTGGATCACTTACACAATAACTAAACACAAGAATTGCGGTAAGATACGTTACGTACGTCCGATAAAACAATTTAATTATTTAATTATTAATTTAATTTAATTATATGTAACGTATTCTTACCGCAGTTCTTGTGTTTAGTTATTGTGTAAGTGATCCAAAAGTAAAGCATCCATGTCAAAATGGATGTAATTGCCCTTTAAGGCTTCTCGCCAAATATGCAATGTATCTAGCAAGTGTACACTGGTGTCGGGACTAGTGGAGTTTAAGTCTACACACAAAATTGGAGACATTGTTTTGAGGAGGGATGCGTACGTTCACTGTGTAGATTTTGCCAATGCCTGGACTCGCAGTGATGCCGCCTCTCGTGGAGATTGCGTATAGTAAGCTGACCGTGGTGGACTTGCCTGTTAAACAACGTGAAGCAGAGTGAGCTAGGATGGATGTGCTGTGGCAAGAAATAGTCAATGTTCATAATAGCACAATGAAGCCAGTAATCCATTAAAAGGCCACTCAGCCTCAGGTAACATCAGGTTTGACATTGTCCTTCCCACGAACAAACTCGTCTTTTAATTTAAAATTATATTGCCTATCATTCAAAAAAGCTATTACCAAAGGATGTCTGCATCTATCCCGGTGAAAACCCCAACTCCGACTGACTGTCCGTATGGACAACTAAACTGTTGGTCCACAAATGGCCTCACCTGTGGGACGCTAATATGGTTAATGTGCAAAGCCGCAAATTCTTTCCTCATTTCATGCAATTCTACACGCTGCCAATCACCCCCGAAAAAAAATCCAGAAGCAACGTTGGAGGCGTTAAATTCCACGTCTGTAACGGGAACTGATTCCGGAAATAAGCCCTACCATTAAACCGTCGCAAACCCACACACCACCTATTGATATCAGTCGTAAAACTGTTAGACAGCTTCACCTTTTGACCAGGTCACTTTAGTCCAATAATTCTGCGATGAAAGGTTCTTCCTCCACGATCCACTTGACAAACTCAGTTGACTTGCTAATGAGAGACTACAATTCCCTTTCTGTGGTCACCTTTTTTGTTGCACAAACATGCGAAGAATTACCTCCAGCTGTGCTACTTTCTCGAGCATTTTAAAGCTAGTGTTAATTTGTATTCCCACAAACGAGTGACATTGAGTGGGATCTTCCACGTTATTAGAAGAAACCTGGAAGCCCAAACTACGCAGCAGTGTAATCAGTGTGGTCTGCATAAGTCTATTCACCTGCAGTACGAGCAATGAAGAAAAAAATCATCCTATTCTTGTAAACCCCAACTTTCCATCATGCGTTTAACAGCCTGAGTAAAACAGTGAAAAATGGAAGGGTTCGCTTTGCGCCAAAATGGTAGCCTAGCGTCAACTATGTATACTGCATTTTTATTCATACTAAATGTCCACTTTAGTCCGAGTGCCTGCCAGTCAGCAGCGCAAAACACAGCCTTAACGACAGGCAGCATCAAGCAAATGAGTGGTTCTTAAACGGCCAACGGACGAATGGGTTTCAAATAAGCAACGGTCACTGACACGCATGTGCGCCTTGAGCAAGTTAATCAAGCAAGCAAGGGTAAATGTTACACCCCCCCCCCCAGAACTTTTCGAAAGAGGGGGAGGGAACAGGAAGCGCACACCCCTCTCCTTGCAATTAAACTCCGGTTACAAATATACTTCCCCTTAACGATATCGTCCCTCTTTTTTAATTAACAGTGTTTAATTTTAGTTACGTTTCCAATGGCTGAATACAGCAGTAAGGTTTCACGTGGACTAAACACTAGCGCTGCATTGCGGTATATAAACCTTAAGAAAACTTGTGGAAAGACTGATGTCCGTACAATTTCTTTAAGTTGTCTTGAGACTTAGTATCCACGATGCATCATTTTACAAACGGCATCAGTAAAACACGAGCCGAGAATGACAAACTAATTTCAACATCTGATGCTCGAATTCCAGTCTTTCCACGTTAGAAAGTGCCATGGATAGAACTAAAACATGAAAGAAGCAAGCACGCGAAACGAAACATAACAGCCGACGGTTACGGTATGTCGGAACGGAACGGAAGAAAAATTGAATTTTCATCATCATAAGCTGGCGGAATCATCTGGGCGAAACCAAATCTCTTGCTTCAACTGCCGAATCCCTCCGCCGTTTGTAGATTTAGACTAAACGCCCCCTCCCTCCCCACCCAACCATCTCCACGTTTTCTTCCACCAACCCGTTCTCTTCCAAATCTAACTCCTTCCTAGCTCTCTACTCAATCCCTTTTTCGCTAGAGCACACTCTGAGTAATGATAGATTTATCACTGCTTTACAAATCCCTCAAATGAATACAGGCCGGAGTTTTAAGGAAGGAAATCGGCCTCAAGTAATTTCACGCCTGGCGAACTTGCCTGCCGCTTAGACATGGCTGGTATATACGTATATACAGAGAGAGGAAGTGAGTGCTCTAGCTGCATCATCTAGCCGTGAGAGATTCATCGCCATTGCCGTGCCAACCAACCTCGACTTGGTCGTGGCGCCGAATATGATTGGGAATGGGGTCGAGGGAGGGAGGGGTTGCTACCAGCGTCATTTTGAGTTGATATGCTCCTCCCCTTGTTGTGAATTATTTCACACCAATAAGGAAGTCTACTCCCCGCGCTTTTCCAAGTTTGAATCTTTAAAATTTCAATGTTTGGTTTTGAAATCTCTAAATCAAAAGGGGTTGGGGGTTAGCAGTTTACAGATTTAGGTTAAGGACAGAACAAATCGATTTAATAATATGCAGTCGGCTAAACAACTGGTGCTCACGGCTTACATATCTTTTTCTTTTATCTGTAGGCTTTTTTTATTTAAGAAGTTTTTTAATAGTGATGAAAGATATAAATCAAATCAACAAGAGTTGGATCTGGAAAAGAAAAAAAAAGTACTAGAAATTGAATTAGCTAAACGTAACTAACAAAAATGATATGACGTAACTCCGGATGTAGCTTGCATTTGAAAATGCCTCAGGATTGATACTCCGGTAAACTACTTATTGCAGAAATGAGTAGTAAAGACGGAAAGCTACCATCTTTATGAATTTAAAAACACATGTAATCTCGTTGGGGTAATAGCGTAAAAGTTGTAGAAAAGGGTAACGTGAAGGTACCAGGACGATTGTTGCGGAGGAAGCAGGGTTCGTGATATATATCTTGATATTTACCCCGTGGTATATACATCATGATATTTATATTTTAAATGTTATTTTCTTTCTTTTCCAGAAGAATTAAAACCGATAAATATGAACTGAAAGTTATATTAATCCAGAATAATCATCGAAATAAATTACAATTTCTTTCCTTACTAATTTCTTAAAACGAAACCAGCCAGACTACTGGGTGAACTTTCCTTAGTAAGAAAAGGAAAATATCACATCGTTATTTAGTGAAATGACTTAAAGAAAAAAATGCAAAGTGTTTAGAATATTCCTCATTGCCCATCAAATTAAAATCGTAGCAATAATTTTAGGAAAGTGTTTTTTTTTTCCTTGAGAGAAAGGACACACTGCTTTATGTAGTTAATCACACACTTAACACAGCTTTTAACTATTTGAAGAAAGTAATCTTACTATGAGAAGGAAACAATTTTAGAACAAACAACCATACTATCTTTTAACACGCTCCACAATATACATATTTTATTCCTGTTTCGTACAAGTGACCTTTTATGTATAATTTGCCTTTTAAATTGTATATTTTATGGAAAGTATGTAGCTGTTACAAGAAGCTGTCGCATAGAAGTAAAATATCCGATATATTAGGTGTTTATGCAAATATCACGATATTTGCGAACCGTGGGAGGAAGTGAACTCATCTCACCCGTCATCCTTGTCATCTTCAATTTTTAAAACCTCTTTATTTGTTTTGAGCTATGGTTGAATGGATGTAATTATTATTATCTAGTGTATGATATATCTTTAGAGCTATGGGATTGGTTTGCCTATCGAATTAGTGTCAGGAAAATGTCCTAACAAAAGTGTCATTATTGAGTCTCAGATTTGTCAAAGTTGGTGTCGGTCATTCCCTAGAAACCCAAGAAGTTGAGTTCGCAGAAATCAATAGAAGCGAACTAAAATTGTTCACGGTGACATTAAGTTTTTTAGCGTGTAAATGTAAATAATGTAAATGTCCAACCAACAAAGTGTAAAAAAAAAAAAAACTTTGAAAGACCCATCCAGAAGAAATGTTGAATTACAAGCCAATATACAATAAGTCAATGGCGAACCTTGAAACTTTTTTTGAACTTGAGAAGCGAAATAAATGAAAACAAGATGTAAGATAAATCAGATCTGTAAGCCAACTCATTTCCATTATATTTAGTGCCTTTGCAATGTTTAAAAATCAAGTTTCTCAATTTTTTCTAATTGCTACAAATTCACTTTTATCAAATTTGGCTCTCATTAGTTTCCCACGATGGGGAGGATGCGGAGGGGGGGGGGTGGTAATGGTACATACTGCCACACCTTACCACTCTTTTCGGCAATAGACTCGACCTCCAGTTGGTCCATTTCCAAATCCAATACTTACTATCTTCCCCTTGTTCTTGGTTCATAATTTCTGGTTGCCTGGCACTATTCATAAACCGCTTAGGGCCAGTTGGGTCTTCAACTCGAATAATTAAACGCTAACGAAGCTGCTGATAAGGGAAAACTTGGCTCGCATCTTCCGTATACTTTGATATCTAAAAGCAAGCGCACTTGTCGTCATTCATCGTCTCTCTCCGTGTGGTTTAGCTGGTCATTGGGCGATAATCTATTATGTTTGCTCTCTCTGGTCTAAGGCAGTTGGTTCACCCACATCGCTCGACCATTTTAAAGTTAAAAGTTTGTCAACGATTCTGTCGTTCGTTGCGTTTCCGTGCAACCGCCATTTTGTGATAAGAGCAGAGTTGGCTTGGTATCTCTCCTTGCCTCAGGCCACTCATCACAACCGCACGAGGAGATGGCGGCTGGTTGGAGTTGGTGGGGGTTGGGGGTGCGGTCGAGAAGGGCTGCTTTGCCTTTTCCTAACCCTTCAACCCCTAATTTGGTTGGTAGATTTTGTCTGGAATAAATTATTTATGAATACACATACACACACACATCATGGAAATAGGAAAGAGAAAAGGTGAAGAACTGAAGCAGAACAGTAAAATGCTGTGCGGAGCATTGAGTGTATACCGTATACAAGGGATACCCATAACAAAACTTGTTAGTAAGGATTCCCGCCAAGCTCTTCAGCCGTATGAAGTCGTGATAGCAAACGCCAAGCTCTTTAATCTCACCGATAATAGTTCGAAGATTAAATGAAAAAACTGAAAATTGTTTACTGCACAACTTTCAGTACTTTTTTTTCTTTTAACGTTTGACATCTTAGTCGGTGGGATTAAATTGGTGAAAGAGCTTGGCGTTTGATATTACAGCTTAAAATGGCCAAAAGGCTTGGTGAGAATCCTTAAAAAGTTTTGTTTTGGGCACATTTTTGGTCCATGTTGGTAAGATCTATTGTTTTTCCTCAGCAATAATTACAAGACGAAAATTCGAAAATCCAGTTTTACGATCCTTTTTTTTTGTGGCTATTATATGTGTTTACAACAAAGGTTGATTATTAACACTGGCGATAGCCAGTGTTAGTAAGGGTCGACCTAGGACC
>JAHWFP010115858.1:57792-96862 GCA_023313725.1 Lithobius niger | reverse complement strand
CAACCCCCCCCCCCCCCCCCTCCTAATATTTTCGGTCCTGGCGCCACCCGTCGACGGTGAATACGAGCAGCGGGCGAAAAAACATACTCCATTTTTACAGTCGGTTGGGTAAGATTAAGTCAGGCCTTTAGGTCAGGAAGCCACGATTTAATGCGGTTTAGTAATGGGATTTGTGTGCGAGTCGATTGAGAGCGGGCCTGCATATTGCAGGAGTCACTCATTGACGTGGAGGTCGGAGGAGGGAGGCAGCAGCTGACAAAAGGGGGAACGGTAAAAGCGGTCTTAATTCTCCGCTCGACGAACTTCCCGAAATCATCGATTTTCTTTTGAGTTAGGCTTAGCGGGGGACGGGGCTGTTGATTCGCTGGCGATTCATTGAACGATTTGATTCATGCATTACACGCTCCAACCCATGCTGACACGCACCACTTCCGGAATTGGCTAAATGTAATTAATAGGGCGCTCGCAACGGGGTGGCTTCGGTTAGACTAAACTAAACCCAGCTAGCCGCACACCTGCTCTTGTTGTGGAAAGTAGTCTACCCAAAACCAAAACTGGTATGAGAGAAGCCGCCAAGTTTCCAAAAGGGGTCGGCCTTTGAAGGTAGTGATATCATTCAGCCAGGGAACGGCCACCAAGGTTAAACCTATTAATCCGCAAACTTGGCGGAGTGTCCTCTTCTTCATTCTTTGAGGCAGAAATGCTTAAATTATCTACCAATATGACGGATTGTACAAACGTCCATACCTGAGCCATAGGTTTGCACAGTACTAAGTCCAACCCATTCAGCAGTGTAAGAAAGTACCCTACAACAACAGTGGTGTTGGTTTTGTGGCCAGATTACATTTTGTCAAGAGTGCTGCTCCGTACTGTTATAACTAGCATACAGTTATGCGTACATGTTAGTTCATTACCATCGTGTACTTTATGTACGTCTGTTGCGTTGGTATGGGTTTTGGGATATTTGTGCACAAATGCCTATCAATGGAACCGTGTTAAAGTTTGCAAGAGAGTGAGGTATAAACAAGGAGGCGAGCAATGCGCCAAATTTGCTGGTTAATAGTGGTAACCTTGGCGTCCTTTCCCTGGTTGAATGATACCACTACTTTCAAAGGCCGACCCCTTTTGGAAACTTGGTGACTTCTCCTATACCAGTTTTGGTTTTGGGTGGATATCACAACTTTTGGTAGGACTTTGATCGCTCGAAACGTCACACCTAAATTCGTCTATTTTCATCTACACTTTCATTGGGAGTACGGTTATGCAGCCTATACGGTTCGCAATTTTTTTCGCCTGGTTAATCAGATAATCACTTACGTGTAAATTGTTTTACGTATAATCACCCCATTTTTAAACAAAAGCTTCATCAACTACTTGGCTGACATACGAGAATATATTGAATATATTGAATGCAGTCTGGATTGAAACGAATAGATATGCATGGTCAGTCCAGATCGGACAAATGGAGATACGTGGTAGTTTACGGGGGGGGGGGGGGCCGATTTCCATGGATGCTGCCAATAAAGGGGGCCGCCATTTAGTGGGGCACTGGGCTTCAATTCTGAACGTGTTGGTGTAGTCTGGATTGAAACGAATAGAGACACATTGTTTCTGGGGGTGATTTCCTCTCTTTATAACGTGTACAACCGAAGGAGGTCAGTTTCGGGTCTCCCAAACCGGATGTCCGTTCTAGACCGGAAGTCCGCCATTCAATCGTTTAAAATTTGGAATCACTCGGAACAGCATTTCTTGCGTGATGCTGTAAAAAGGATGATCAGTTGGCCTGTAACCATTGACTCTTTAGTCCGTGGCGGTTTTTCTGTCCTTTCTTCAGAGATGGCACATCCCATTGGCTTTACACGGCACAGTTTTTTGGGGTGATTATTACTCAACGACGTGACCAATCTCATTTTTTTCCGCGTGGTAAACCTAGCCTAGACGTAGCCGTGACTATGTACAAAATTTGAAATCTATCCGAACAGCAGTTTTTGCGTAATGCTGTCATAAAGTTTGCATTGGAGTCCTTCAATAGCACAGCTCCGTAACTGAAACTGTGAGCGTGTAACGCTTAAACATGTTATTGGCTAACGGACTGTTGGATGAATACAAACAATGATTGCAACAATAAGTTTGGGCCATGTGCTTCTAGCTGCAACCACCGTTTTAGACCAAAAAGCACTTCCCCGTACCACTCTTTACCTGTCTGCCAAAATTTAGATCGGCAACTTTCCCTAGTGAGCTGTACAGGTGTCTTTATACCCTACGCCGAATCAACATGGGAGCCGTCGGATTAGCTGGTTAGCTAGCTTAGCCTATAACACAAATCAACGTTAATGAGGGCACTTTTTTCCCCCCATAAGGGTCACGTTCCCATACTTTAATGTTGAGGTTTTCTTCGTTACTGAATCCGACACACCCGATTCCAACGAATTGCAAAGATATGTACCGCATGGGGAATTTTCCTCGGTAGGCTGAAATCAGCTAAACTTACAGGACGAGCACCTTATTATAATTAGCAACCATTACGCTCGTACAGCAATTAAATCTCATCGACTTGGCGGTGGCACACTAGCGTGTGTCTGAATGATTGGGAAGCCATCGGTTCCTTATTCCCTTCCTGTCAACGCGAAACCTAAAAATGTGCTTGTAAAGTTGTTACGCAGCCGTTTGTGCTATTGGTTGACCTTGACCATAGTAGGCTAACCAAATGACCAGAAAAACGTTTCAGGTTAAAATGAGTGGTTTCTTTGTCAATAAATTCTGCAGCTTCTACAACCATCCACTCTTCTGAAAAATGTGGTTGTTACTGTCAGTTGTAAGTGTGGACACTTTCTGTAAATTTCGACAAACACTGACTTCATTTAACTTTCCTTGGAGCGAATCCCAGAGGGAACCTTTTTTTTTTTTAGGTCGTTGGTTTTTTTTAGTTTGTCGCATGATCACTATTGGTTAAAAATGGCAACAATAAAATATTAAGTGATTGACCCGATTGTTTAAACACATACAATAAAGACACAATAACGAACGTTGATTAGGAACCGTCGGAGAATATGCGTGCACCTCACGTACAGGGTGTTCCATCTTGTTGTTTCACGGAGTCATGCCAGTCATGGCGCCACAAGGAGGAAGGGATAAGTTATTAAAGTTTTAACATCCTGCAACAGTTGGTTCTTTCTTCTTTTTCCCTGATAAGTTGCTCCTAAAACTTGGTGGGATACAACCGGCAATTCATGCTGGAAATGTTAGGGAAATTGAGAATGGAAGAGTATCTGAACCATGGTTTGGATAAGTTTGCTGTCTGCGGGATGGAGATAGCAGTTTCTGTTTGCCAAGCAGTGTCCGTAGGGTTGCCCCGGTAAGCCATTATTTGTTTGCGAGATCTTAGTGAGAAATGCACGTTTTTATAACATCAAGCGTTAAATTTACCACCATTTCTCCATCTGCATTATACAGTAGATTTCCGTGTAGCGCGGTTATTTCAGTTGTAATTGAAATCCTCAAACTTATACGTAACTGGACGCTACCTTTGTTTTGGAACAGCGCCAATGGCTTCTCCAACAGCAGATTCTTCGTTAACATCGCCGGTGAAAACCTACGCACTTTGAAATCTTTCAGTTCTACCGCAAAGTATTGTGTGGGTTGACCCTACCAAGGCTTCATAGTCAAGCGTCTCTGGCGCCTTTTGAGTTGCGATGTGCGTGCGTGACAATATGGCGGATCTAATTTTTATGTCGCTTCTGTTAGGGAAAACAGTTCATCAACAAGATTCGGTTTCAGATAGCAAAGGAGCGATGGTATTTTACAAGCACGTCTAATAAGCGAAACGGCAGTGACAATAACGTCATATTACTGTATATAACTAATGCTGGAGCCAGTAATTTGGCTAGCTGCAAGGTGCACTGGATAAACATGGAGGGGGAAAAGATGGCCATCTTACTGATACCAGAGCGGATTTCGTATGCCTAAAACGTGCAATTTTTTTTCGATTTGTTTGCAGTTGCTGAAATTGTTAGTACGTGAAATATTTTCCAGTTTACAACCTCGCATAGATCGGAGAAAACTACGGTTTTTAGGCCTAAGAAGCACTGGCTGGACTAGAAGTGCCAGTGTTTTCGCCGCCATTTTAATCTGGTGCCCCTTGTAGCTATCTCTCCAGATGCTAGCTCGCAACAATATTAACTCTATGCTAGCTCATAGCCAACTTGGTGTTATTGTATACACTATAGAGTAAATAAACAACTCCAAATTTACGCTATGAATAATCGTGGGAAGACTTTCCTGTACGTGTTACGTCCGAAAATGGCTTCTACGAAGTTTCTGGACCATTCCTAAACACCATTTCTAAACCGAAACTCGTGCTCAGGAGTGAGAATGTGAGTGATCATGAGTGATCTTGATTAAGAAAACATGATTAAGAGATCATGAGTGATCATGATTATGAGAACGTTGATACCGGTCAGCATGACGAAATTTTGGAGATTCTTGTGGTGATCAGTCTGATCAGAAGAAAACGGACGAACAAGGACCTATCGATTAACCTGTATTGATATCGGCACCGGTACTAGTCGATGTTATCGGTATTGGAGTCGACCGATATTACCAGTATTAGAATAGGCGACAAAAAATACATGCCGATACTGCGTTTTGGTTTAGAGCACAGCTAGCTGTAAAAAACTTTATGTTCAATAGCTGTAAAAAATAGCTTCAAAAACTTTTATGTTCAATAGCTCTAGAACCAAACTAGATATACAACCGAAGTTTGTGGCATTTTAACTTTAAAAAATCAATCAGCGTGATGTTCTTAGCTACACTGCAAGTCCACATTGGAGCCAAAACTGTATAGTATAGAGCAGTGACACGACGTAAGTATTATTGTATATAACTCTATGCTGGAGCCTTAATGGGTTAGCTGCAAGGGGCACTGCAGAGAGAAACAGAAGGGCGTCATACTGAAGCCGATGCTGTGAAGAGTGATTTCTTAGACCTAAAACGCATGATTTTTGTTGTTGGAGAAAACAACGTAATTTTAAGCCTAAGAAATCCGCTCTTTCGTTGTTTTTCCCTCCATTTTTATGTAGTGCACCTTGTAGTTATGCCCTCCAAAACCCATACTGGTGCCAATATGGCGGCAAATGTCACTGCTCTATAGTATAGCAAAACCTGCAATTTGCTAGGTAATATTTGGTAATTTCATATGCAAACTGCTTCATTTGTTGTACAATAATAATAATAAAATTGCTTTAATTCCTTGGAAGTGGTAAGGATTTGGAAGAGGCGCAAGCCCATTGACAACAATCCTAGTAAAAGTTAGGGGTTTAGGATATGAGAGGCCTAGGCAAATGGAATGGGATCCCATCATTTCTATGGTAGTTATCACCCTAACAGCAAAGAAGTTTCTCCTCCACTCAGTTCTTGAGAATGGGAGTAACAATTTCATGGCATATCCTCGGGGAGAAAAAAGGGTACTATAATCAAATAGGGGTAGGTCAATTTTTTCGAAACTGCGTGGAATCCGAAAAGTAAGGATCGTGTCTTGTATCACTCTGCGCAATTCGAGGGAGTCAAGACCTAGTTTAGTCAGACGTTTGCAATATGGTAGATCTTTACCCAGGGACACTTTTTGTGAGAAGCGACGTTGAACAGACTCGAGCAAGTCTACATCCTTAAGTAAGGGTGGTGACCACACTGGGCTCGCATATTCGAGTTGCAGCAGACGTAAACAAGCGTGTGCACGAACAGGCGTAAATATTTTGTTGTTAGGGGAGGGGATACATTTTAGTCCCCCTTGCTACCCCCACCCATCCTTGCTAGAAAACGTATGACGATCCCGTTTTATTGTATGGTTATTTTTCCTACTTCGGGTAGTGTATGGTATCATAAATAACAAAATTTTAATAAATTGGCGAGTTAATTGATTTTTCCCAAGGATTATTACGCCCCTCAGCTATTTCTTGGGATAGGGAGCTTGATTTCTTTGCACCCCTTCCCTACCCCCTGTGGACGCCTCTTTTCGTATACGCCACTATGTCTAATGCGTATCTTAATTACACAATTTCTCTAATGTATTAAAAAAAAATGAATTAGGCTAATCCCATTGATGCATTAATTACTTTGTTTCTTAGTGGATGATTTACAAATCAACAACGATTTTTATCTCGTCCGATGTCCGTTAAAAAGTCGTGCGACGAGTAATTAGTAACTAACGAAGCCCAAAAAAATGGTTCTTCATCTTGCGATAACCGACGGCTAGTTTTTCCTCCTCCATGGGTCTTAATTTGATGAGCTAAACGTGCGCCAGTTTCACGCTGTGCAGTTTTTGTTCCCTTTAAAATTCCCACCAATTGGTCCTTTTGTCACGATAGTTCGTGAAGGCTCATCCCGTTTTTTTTTTCGGATCTGACCGTTAAAACCAATCTGTCTGACCTTAACGGTCACCCAACTGGTGAGGGGGTGGGGTTGGGGGGAGGAGGCGGCAAGGGGGGAAACTTGCTGGCTATTCTTGCTGTTTCAGATTTTCGGTTAAAATTGTTTAAACTTAAAGCTGGACCCATCGTAGGTGCTTGAGATATTTGACACTGAAATTGACGTGAACCGGAAGACACGTCACCTCAATCAACCTTACCAAGAATTTATAGGGTTCGGGAGGGGATTTGTGATTGAGACCCCCCTACTGAAACGTCTTAGATTCATTCCTGTTAGTTCCGTATAAGTTTATAGAGGGCGCCATGAGTTTTATGTGAGAATTTCTACTCAGTTTTCAGCCTAAAATTAAACTAAACGAAACTAGCTTGTAGTTAATTATTATTTAGTTTCGCTTAGTTGTAATTTAGATTACTTTAGATTTTGGCTGAAAAATGAGCAAAAATTACCGGATGGAATGTGTGGCGCCCTCTGAAAACTCGGACTGAACTAATAGGAATGAATGTAACACGTTTCAATAGGGACTTTTTAGAGGTGCAAATTCTCCTCCCCAACGCTATAAATTCTAGACCTTATTAATACCTTTAGACCACGACGCTAATTCGACGCTGCCAAGATCGAAAATTAGGCAACACAACAGCATTGATTATGATGATAACGAGAGTTAGCATAGTAATCTGGTGCTTTGGATGCCCAGACCACAATCAATTGTCATTCTGAGATGTTGGCATGCTGGCTCCACTTCGTTTCTTCGTTTAGTAAAGATCGAGCGATTGGCGAAGTGTAGAACTAGTGTAGAACTAAACGTTATACCACGGCTGTGACGTCACGCTAACTCAACGCCACGCTAAATTTCCGCAACACCGGAAGTGTGCGTCATCGCAAAAAGTGTGGGTTATAAGTTACCCAACACTTTAGCCGATAACCCACACTTTTGCTGATAGCCCACATTTTTGACACTTCCGGATCAAGCGACCGGGAACGCACACCAACAACCAAATACAGCGTGCAAAAAAAAAAACGTATCGCAAGAAAAGCTTACAAAACCAATTACTTAAAATGAATGAAATCCGATCCTTGCAAACTCTCACATGTCTGGTCCATTTCTAAGTTGTTCACTCGCGTTACCTCCCCACCCCCCTACTGCCTCCACAAACTGAAATGGAATGACTTTCAGTCATACCGATACCCTATTACCGTACTTTTTAAACAATTCTTAAACTACAAATGCACAAAATGAATTGCGTACCTTCTCAGAATGTCCTAGTAATGTCACTGTATCCCTGCTGTCTCACATGTCGAATTATTCGCTCCAAACACGATAAGGCTTCGATGAGCACGAGCGAGGTTCCAGTTAAAAACCAAACTGAGCTTGCGAACCGACGCATGTCTAACTCCCACCCCCCTCCCTCCACAAAGTTTGACTCGTCCGTCTATCACACACTTCCCCTCCGCAAACTAAAATGGTATGACCTTCATTCATATCGAGGAAACTGACGATCAACGTTTTCTTGAAGCAATTTTCACAAAACACAAATACGTTTTAATTAAATACGAGTTAGCTGGGACGTCCCAACCGTGATATAAATCAGTTATAGTTTATAACCGATTGGTTATTGATTTTTAACCCATGGCTGGGATGTTTTGGCTGGCTCCGCCCCTCGACGTATTTGCATATCTCGCCAGCCAACTCATCCGAGCCGTGGGTTAAAAATCGATAACCAATCGTTTCTAACCAATGGCAATTACTTAAACTTGATCTGCGTAGTTTTCCCCTAATAAATGCGTGTGAGAAATCTCACTGCCGCTCTGACTGATCCAAGCAAACCCTACTGACAAGTAGCAGCGTAAGCACGGCGTTGAAGTTACGAAGAGGTTGTTGTTAAAGATGCATTCCTCCCACCGCCATTTGTCTCGATCCTCCATATCAAGTACGGCCCCAAAGTTCTATTTACTTCCCGTTAGTCAATCCCTTGCTAAAAATCCGTTTTAAAATGTGGCGTCTACGAGATTTTCTCTTGAATATTGTGAACTACATTTGTTAGCATCCTGCGATTAAATGATCCTTTGCGCGCGTACAATAACCATGACGTTTCATCTGCGTGTGTGCATGTACTAAAATTTAATCGTTTGCGAACAATTACCACGAGAGCAAAAATCTAAAGGACTAATGCGGTAAAAATTAAAACTATTTACGCCAATAGATCGCCGAAGTAAAATTATAAGATACTGGCCTAAAAAATTATATAGTGTGATTTTAAAATACGAAAATCATTCCGGTTTGCGACGATACAATTTTTGCGTTCATGCTGTTTCGGCTACTACGCCCAAGGCCAACTGAGATAGTAGCTGCGTTCCTCGCAGCTACTATCTTAGTTGGCCTTGTATTACTATGCAGAGTCTCGCGAAATGGTAACATGCGTGGATGGCAATTTGCGCGTGGCTGTTATACGGCAAGCCCCGACTGGAGATGAAATGGCCTTTCTCACCTCCTGACTCCACGCCATTATCGCGCGGGTCGGGAAACTTAGCGCCTCATAGCGATGCTTTGGTAAAATAAGATTCTAGCGATGTGTGTGGAATGAAGCCGGCCTGGAGCCGAGAAGCAATGTGTGCATTTTTTTCCCAGACGGCCTTGCGACAAGAAATTGACTAGGAAACGAGGAGCATTTATCAGCTCCTTCACTGCTTTTTTTTTTTTTTGGTAACAAACAAAAAATTATTGTGGGCGGGGGGGGGGGGGGGGCCCCCATCACGCAGTTGTCGTTAGGAGGTATAAGGACGCCACCTGGTTTAAGTTGAGGACAACAACACCTACTTGTCTTTCAATGTTTTGTACTATATCCTTGCGTAAACCCTACGAATTCGCCTTCAAAAAAATGTGCTCTGGGATCTAAGAATTTTGTTGTTGGTGTTGTCTTTGTTATATCAGATCTTAACTGCATGTAAGTAAATAGAACATTTGATTTGGTTGCTATAATCAACATTAAAAGTGTAACGAAGTTTGTGCGAGTACCTCAACTCCTCTTGAACTAAGGCAGCTAGAAAGATGAGAGTAGCGCCAAATGAAACATGATTAAAGTAACGAAATATGAGAAACCTACTTTCATTGCTGTAGCTTGAATATTTGACCCTGAAATGCTTGAAGAACTGCTCCGAAAACTGCTCATGACGTCAAAGTTCAATGAGGCAATCTAATCAATAAGAAATCGACGAAACAAATGAAGCATGGATCGATGCCTATAGAGCAAGCGAAGCAAACAATATTTTTTTTTTATATTTAAATTAAATAATGGGTAGCACGAAGTACTAACGTGCTTGTTTGTGTTAACAACAATTAACACACAGTTGAACAATTATTTTACATATCAACATCGCCAGTGTTAGTAAGGGTCAGCCTAGGGTCTCTGTGTTAAACCCTCAACTTTGAGAGCTTATAACTCCGTCAAAAGTGAACATTTTAAAACCAAATTTGGAATCCAGCCTCGACTAGTCAAGGCCTCTCTACAGTCCAAAAATTGTGAAATTCGGTCCAGCCAAACCCGAGATACAAAGAGGGGCCAAATAGACAACTTCTTGTTCTGCTTGTTGTTGTTGTTGTTCTGGGGATACTTTCGTCTGTCCTCTCTACAGGTCAAACCATTTGTCCTATGAATCTGGTTCTTAGCTCATTTTACAGGTATTGCTCTGTAGATGTGCCCTTTCCATAAGGCATTTTCTAATTGGTCAAGTGGTTCAGGGGTTATGGAGCTCTAAACGACCAGATCGATTGTTTTACATTGTTTTAAACATTGTTATTATGCAACAATGCCAATTTGCAAACGCCAGCTGCAAGACTGAAGATTAAAGGATTTGTTTCAATTATTAACAGTGTTAGTAAGAGTCAGCCTAGGGTTTCTGTGTTAAACTTTCAATTTGGACCGATAACTGCACTGTTTTACAGTTTAGCTGCAATTCTAAAAGTAACACGAATTAATAAACAAAAACGGAACGTTAAATGTTTAGAGTAAGGGTCTAAAAGTCAAAACCTAGAAGGAACACGGACAAGCTTTGACAGTAAGGGTCTAGGTATAAAATTTTGTAAGAGGCTGGTAAGCATTAGACCCTTACTACCCGGTGGTCAGAAATAAATACATTTTGACGAAAAACTGGAAATCTTCCTACAAAGACCCATGTGATGATCCAGTGGTATTATACGTTTGCTGCTTTGTTTTATGTTGAAAACTATTTGTCCATTTAGTAACATGGTAGGGTATTCTCAGCAGAGAGCATTACTGGTTATCCTCCACCGTAAATCTACGAAATATAATAAAAAATTCTAAAGCATCAAAAGACAAAATGCCAAACTTCACAAGAAAATTGTGTTCTTAAAGTTCTATAACAATATTCTAAGAACAAAGAAACCTGATACAACCGTTCATACACATTCTGTCCGAATAGAGTAGACCTAAGCTAACCACCGGGTAGTAAGGGTCTAATGCTTACCAGCCTCTTACAAAATTTTATACCTAGACCCTTACTGTCAAAGCTTGTCCGTGTTCCTTCTAGGTTTTGACTTTTAGACCCTTACTCTAAACATTTAACGTTCCGTTTTTGTTTATTAAATAATATTTTACTTAAACATCTAATTACTTACCTACATTTGTGTGATAATTAAGTAAAATATTAATTCACCCCTCACACTTATTTATTAGCTACATATTGTAAAATTATAATTAAACTAAGTAGCAAAAACAGCAAGTTTAAAGAGTGAATAAAATTGTACCCAGAAAAAATTAAATACCTCTTCATAGGCTACCTGATTTATTTATTTATTTATTTATTTATTTATTTATTTATTTATTTATTTATCATTTTGTTTATTTAATAAGTAGGTTTTTGTTTTACGTTTTAATTTTCCAAACGACGCAATATTGTGACATTCCTTTGTTAATTTGTTAAAAATAAAAGAAGTAAAATATTTCGTTGACATTTTTCCAAAATTATTTCTCCAAAGTAGTAATTTGTGCCTTAACGGATTCAGCTCGTAGGCTACTGTTAATTCTTACAGTTTTTAAATGATTTTTCCCATTTCAAAATATTTTTTTGTTATCAAGTAGTCTCTTATAGTGTCCGCGGTCTATCTTGAGTTCTCCGCAGAACGAACGCAGATAATCGATTGTACGTTTTCAGTAGCAGAGTGCCTTGTTGATATCCAAGATGGTTACAAAAACAATGGCGGCCATCGATTAAAGCCACCCCATCCAGGAAGACGTAGCCGCTCTCAAAATACTTGCAGGACAAGTATATATATACACCGCGCACACAATACGCAATTGATATTAAGAATTTTGTGATCAAACTTAGCTTTCTTGACGTTTGTTTTTTGCTGTCCTTGAAAAGAACATGAATAATTTTATTTTGTATTTTCTGCACATGTGTCAATAAGGTAGTGTTTGTTAAGCCATAAACTTCATTGCCAAACTTCTGATTCGACCATTACGATTTTTTAAATCAAGAACTCGTCGCAGCTGGTATAATTTCGGCATAATTTTCGTAAATTCTTAACATGTTCCGTAACATGCATTTCATATTTCCAGTTTTGATCAATATGGCTATAACTGTACTAAGTGTTTACTTAACTTTTAACTTTTTTTAATTTACGTATTGGTTTATGTTTTTATATGAATCGACATGTGTAATTTCGTTAGAACTTCGATCCGATTTAATAAAATTACTAAAAAAAAAAAATTAAAAAACAAGTTACTCTCGACGTTTCTCTGAAAGTAGACCCATATTTTAAGTCGTAGAAATACTGAGAGAATCGCCATTCTCTCAGCATTTCTCCGACTTAAAATATGGCTCTACTTTCAGAGAAACGTCGAGAGTAACTTCTTTTCTTTTTTTTTTAAGTCTAAAACATTACGGTGTGATTGTTGTTTGTTTTTTTGTCGGAGGCGTGCTACGTAATTAAAGTTCCCTACTCAAAAAAAAAAATTATTCCCATGCTGGTCTCATCCTAATGGCTGACTTCTTGGAAATAAGTCGTAGTGCAATAAGTGAAGGCTTTCGCTGCTTCTAATTTGTGTCAACCCTGACGAATGCTCCTGTCAACGTATTTTTGATAAAGAAATTTATCCCAAAAAAATTAACAAATGGCCGAATAGTATAATTTTGTTGAAGGAAACGGACTCATTTAATATACAAGCTGGCCTAGCGCCGGAAATACTACCTATTGAGGAATCAGGGCCGATGACAGGATTACCCGGGCCTCATGCAAACTGGATATCGGAGACCCACTTTTTTTGACGTCGTGCTGCGAGCGCACGTTCTTTCTAGTTGTGTAGTTTTGTGTTTTTTTGTTTCTGGCAGTGAGTTTTCGGCAGTTATAATACTAATAAAGGCTTAAAACACTAAAGTGATAAAGATTTTGGGAAAAGGGAGTGCGGAAATACTACTGACCCCGGTCCAACGTTAAATATTTTTTTTTCATTTAAGAAAAAAAAAAGAAACAATTTTTCATTTGCTCCGAATTTTCCTCAACTACCGATTACGAGGGAGGGCAGGGGTTGCAGAAATGCGGTCTCTTAAGGAAGTGCCTCAGGTCCACCTCCTCAAACCGATGTCGGAACGAGCCCACGTAGGGATAGCCCAGGTAGAAAGTTCCAAGGCTCGATTACCCTCCCTGCAAAGAAGGATCTGTGAATTTCAAACCGGGCAAGGGGGTTTGGTCAGCGTGAAACTGTGGCCACGAGTGTACGTGTTCGTTGACCAGTTAAAAAGCGGGATGCCAAGTAAAAGAATACCATGAACCATTTTAAAGGTCAGGATTAAAAAGGTCAGAATTGAGTTCTAACTGGTGGAGGCTTTAGGGTGTTGGTCGTTCCCCACAGTGCCGTTCCCCACAGGACTGATTGCGCACTATCAAAGGCACATGTGCGCTCGTTTTAAACTTCATTCAAGCACGTGTGCTCGATTCTACGAAATCTGCTTCTTCTTTTTATAGGCTTCTTCAGCTTTGTGTATGATTGCCTCAATTTAAAAAAAAAGATGGAGGGCACACGGCATCGACGATTAACTGAGCGTAAGTCGAAATTCCCCGCGTCCCTAAATTCTCGGTGCAAATTGTCCCCTCGCTCTCCCCCCCCCCCTCCCCGTTTCCGGCCCGGGACCGATATTCTCCCAATTTTCATTCTCAGGTTAATCGATGCCAGGGTTAGAAAAATTATATATTTTTTTTCAAAAACCAAAAAAGTTAAGTGTAAAGATGTATTTTCTATTGCCCTTCGGAAACATAGATTACCAGTGTTTTTGTTGCATTCCTTTCCTGAGGAATGCTCTTGCTGGAGGATTCTTCAAATCGTCGCTTGATGGCCAGCTGCGCAACCCGGTCTGCGCATGCGCATGCGCGACCCCTCTTATAAAAGCGGCTCGGCGATGCCCGCCTGCCATCTTTTTTCCTCCACCCGCATCGAACGGACACTACGCACCTCTCGCTTTCAGCTTCGCCTTTGCCTTCGCCTACGCCCTCACCTACACCTTCGTCTTCGCCCTTTTGGAAAACCCAAGTCTGCTGTCTTCGCCCTTGGTTCATCATCATACCTGATGGCAAGATCCAGGTCTTCGGCCAAGCCCTCGCCTAGAACTGCGCATTCGCCTGCCAGCCCTACGCCTCCTGACCAGGAAATTTTGGTGGACGCTTCGCCTTCGCCTTCTCCTCCACCATCGTCACATCATGTGGTATCACCTACGCCGCTTTCCCCGCCGATTTCACCAATACCTTGCGGCCAACCACGTAGGAACTCATCAACGTCTGCAAGTCACTAAACACCGACTAATGACCTCCCTTTGGATCTATCTTCCGCTTCTTCACGAAATTCCCGCTCTTCACGCCGCAGCCACTCACTCACGGCAAAAGAGGTCCACAGGCCCATGGATCGTGTGATGAAAAAATTCAGCTAAATAGAAGCCCACGCCACCTTCGCCGCAAACAGATTCAATGATCTACACCAAAAGCTGGCTACTTTCCACCAATCCAGCCGTTAAACACCTCAACACCTCGGCAGGACCGTCTTCGAAGCGGCTTCGCACTTTGCCGCCCTCTAGCTCAACAAAACCTTCCCCAGCCCCTACGCCTTCGCCGACGCCAACTCCAGCTTCGCCATTCCGGAAACCTCCGATACCGACTCGTAAACATCGACTCCCTTCTCCTTCATCTTCTTCATCTTCTGACACTCAAGACGACTCTGATCTGGACACCGCTTCGGCACTCAACAATTCCTCCCGGAATTCTTCATCCTCGCGACACGCTCATTTCTCAAATGATGACTCTGATGAAGATAATGACGAGGAAACCTCAACCATCCCTCTTCGTCGACTACTCAAAACAGTTGAAAAAAAAACGTTCCGGCAGCTTTTCTCTACAAACCGCCACCAGATTCTTCCACCCCAACTATAAACCGAGGCCTGGCTACTGGTTTTGGTTACAGCCAATGAGACCAACAAAAGAAAAAGCGAAGACTGATTGGACAGTCCACGACCTTGCTGGCTACACTAGTTCGCAACGGCGGCACCCTTCTAGGAAAAGGTGAACCCCTCATCCTCGACCAGGAACCGCCACCGCCACCACGTGGCAAAGAAAATTGGGTTTTGCGTACCCTAGGTGAAGGTTCAGCAAACCCAAGAAATTTCGAAACCGACAAAGAAAACGAGATTCTCACAACTGAGACAAAACTTGATTTTGGATCCTCTCTTTTCATCCCAAGAAAAATCGAAATACCTTCCACAATCATTAAGAACAATGACAAGCTACTATACACACGCTTTGGCCTTCGTGCTGCCTCCCAGGCCGACGTCATCCACACTGCCATCAACGCCCTGTGTGAAAAACTCGCCATTGAATCAAGTCGAACAGAAGCAACCCGTCTAGTAGACTTAATCAACCAGCTTTTCAAGAAAGCTTCCTATGCCACCTTCCATTCTTTCAATTGGCTCACTAAAGCACTATTAAACTCCACCTTGCTCCAACGTGAAGCCACCTTGAATACGTCTTCAAAGCTCAACGAATCAACTCGCCACATTCTACGAAACCTTCCAATTCATGAATCCACTCCCTCTTCCACGGCCAGATTCCAAAGACTGCACCTCACCTAGACATTTCAAAGAAACCAAAGGAATTCAAAAACAGTCCAAACAACAAAACAATCACAACACTCAGCAACCCTTCCCAGCCAAACAACGAGACGAAAACCGTTCCTCAAACAACATCTCGAAAAGCAACTACAACAGAGAAGAAACTAGACACTACGACAACCGGTCCTTTCTTGGAAAATCCTCCAACCGAGGCAAAAGAAACGGGCCCAACCGAAGCTCATCTTATGACCAACGGAGCACTCTTCACCAGGAGCACTCAGCAAAGCCCGCAGCGCTCTATGGCAGTCATCAACAAGCACCAATCCCAGTCGGTGGACGCCTACGCCATTTTCTACCCGCCTGGAAACGAATTACCTCCGACCGATTGATTCTAGACATTATAGCCAAAGGTTTTCACTCAACTTTCACATCAAAACCACCTCTGACGTCCCCGCCACCCTGGCATCAAGCTTCACCACCCTCACAGGCACTCTTTCCTGTACGACTCAGTTTTGCGACATTTGTTCAAACATATGTACATGTTGTCAACACAGTCATTTTCTTATTTCGTGCGAAATGATTTTGCGATATTAAAGCTACATCCGCCTGCCTTATAACCTTCCGCCTGCCTCACAGCACCCACGCGACGATCACATCCGCGTATTTACCACAGCTAAGGTCAACTGAGACGGTAGCTTCGTTCCTCGCATTGAAAAGCATAGCTGCTGTCTCAATTGGCATTGCGCCTAATAGTCCAGCCACCGTGAACCCATTGATTGTGTCGTCAAAAACCGGAATGATTCTTGTAGTTTAAAATCACAATTTATAATTTTCTAGACTAGTGTCTTATAATTTTGCTTCGACGATCTTCAATTGGAATAATTAATTTTAATTTTTACCGCATTAGTCTAGTAGATTGTATATCTCATGGTAATTATTAAAGAAATAGTAGATGTACACACAGAGATGAAACGTCATGATTATTGTACGCGCGCATTGCATCATTTAGTGACGGGTCGTTCTTAAATATAGTTAACAATATTCAACAGAAAATCTCCTAGACGCCACATTTTAAAACGATTTTTTAGCAAGGGAAAGACTAACGGTAAGTAAATATACCTTTGGGGCCGTGGAGGATCGAGAAAAATGGCGCCGGGAGGTATATCCCTTTAACAATAACCTCTGTAAATGTTGCAAACGCTATTCTCAACGGGTCGCACGACACATCCCGGAAGGATTTATGCCCCTTTAAGTTTAAATGCCTTTTGAACATTTTCTGTATCTTGTTTATAGTTGTGCTTCTTTAATGCGCTACACGAATTCTGTTTAACGTAGATGCAACAGATGGGCGTTACTCAAGTCAAAGTAGAAAAACAACAAACGAGACAGTTTGAATTTACACCCGTCCTATAGATTTTGTCCAATCACTGCCTCGAAAACCTCCTCCTGACCTCTTCATTGTTCTGCGCAATGATTCCATAATTTATAATTCGGACACGTTTTATGGATTCGTTAGTGAGTAAAAGTGTTACTTAATTTAAAGGACCTGCCAAGATCCACCCACGCACTCGGCCTTGGTAAACACCAATTAAACCGCGAGACGGAACAACTTTACCCAAATATTATTGAACAATTATTGTTGAAAAAAGACAAAACTGTAACGGTTTTAATGAATTGTATTCCGTCACGCTTTAGATCTATTAAAAAAAGGAAGTAAAGTCTCCCCTCCCCGGTCAAATATTTGAAAACTCAAGATACACGCTTACGTGTCGCCCGTCAAGTTCAACACGACCACGTATCGTAAAGGTGAGGCGCTCCTCCCTCACCCCTTCCTTACGGCATCCGGTGTAATCAGGATAGTATATTTTATACTTTCTTGTCTACGGAAATGAAACTAGGCTGAAGTTGATTAAGAAACTTTTGTGTAAATGGTATTTAGATCAAAACCTACTCACTGAGCGAGTGAGGGAGTAGCCTAACTGCCCATGCCAAACTGGATATATATTTTTTTAGGGTCCCATAGGATTCAGTTGGTGGCAGGATTCACGCCGGCGTTTACTTGGTTCTGTAATCGGGGACGCTGACTACTGGGCTAAGCTTGCTCGCTTTGCTCGGGGACACCCTTGCAAAGCTCGCGTTGCGCATTGGGACTTAGTTTTTTTTCCCGGAAGTTCAGTGGCTGTCCGTTTAAATAGACGTGAGCAGGAAAGCGTTAACTCTGCAACTTTTTTTATTTTCTTGTTGTAGATATAGCATCTTATTCTACTATTGGTAAATTTTATTTTTTTACTGTTGCCTTTTTAATTTGTTCTCAATCGTGCCGTATTGGATTTTTGGAACCTTTTTTTCCATTTTTAAAATTACTTTTATTATTATGAATACTGTTTTTGAGTGTGTTTCGGTTCTTTAATGCGACCCTTAACCCAAACGCGGGCTTCTGCTTTTGCGAGGTTGGGTTTGTTTTTCGCCACTGCTTTTCTTTGTAAATTGTACTGATATAAACCCAGTAGCTTACAGTTTACCGAGTTTATTGTACAAACCGTACAACTCAACCCTATACGGGCTATTCTTCTTTCCCGGTAGACCATGCAAAGAAACACGTATTTCCACCGCATTGTTAATCGCCCCCAAATTCATAATCTTCCACATTGTTATTCCTACCGCAATGAGCAGGGCCCTGTGTGGTGACGCGTGGTCATGTCGATTGTGGCATGCCAAAGATCCTGGGTTTTCCGCTTGGATTTGTGCAGCTAAATTGTCCCTCTCGTGAAAATCCCAGAAGGGGTTACCGCTCTCAATAAAAACCTACGAAATAAAAAATAAAAAAAAACCAGCTAATGCCAATTCCCCCACATTATTATTTCGAGCGTGTTGTTTTACGTAATAATCCATGGTTGTTGTGGGTTTTCTTTGGGGGAAGATAATCTATCTCTAAGGTTAACGCTCCGTAATAATTCAACTCAACCCATGTTTTGAGATAAGACAACAAGAAGCGGGCATAACGACACCAAACAAAAAAAACAACAAAAAAATGCTGCCTTGGTCTTTTTTGCCCTTTCGTTGGGGAGGCCGGGTGGGGGGAGGAACACGGAAAATAGGTTGGGCACAACAGAAATTTCGTTTCATGACGGCGTTGATATCAGTTTCTACTGGCTTCGTCCTCTCCCCCCCCCCCCAACCCACCACCTCCGTGCGCCAACCCTATTGGGCTTGGTCTCTGGCTACTGGTACGAATCGAAGAGTTAGTTCTTTGTGTACAAAAATAAATAAGTGTAATCACAAGTAGGCCTATACCGACGCACTCATACCGTTGTGATGTGATACGTTCAACAAAACGGAATTCCTGGCAAACTTTGCTTTGTAAAATGAAAAAGAAACACACGTCTTTAGCTTTAATGGCTAAGGAGATGCCATTTTACAACCGTTCCTTTGCATTTGGTCGACTCTAACTGAACTAAATGTCAATTTAACTTAATCACCCCCCCCCCCCCAACCTCCATTCCAACTAACCCGATTCCTCCATCTCTAGTGCTACCTTAGATATACCAAACGAACATTAACTTGCAAATACCGCATTTCTTCTACAGAACCTGGGAATCTGGTCGCACGCGCGTTGCTAGGAAACGATCGATACCAATTTGGCCAACGCCATCTTTCACAGGAAAGGCCCGCAGGACAGCTCTTCCGTTCCCCCTCCCCTTTCTCCCCCCACACCTCATCGTGGCCACGTTCCTAGAATAACACGACGGAACATTTGGTGCGCTGTCGTGTTCTGCTTATATTACAACTCGCTCAAGTTGTAGACCCTCTAGCTAGCGAAACATTGTTTTGTTAACAAGAAACGAACACTAGGTTGACGGTGGGGTTAACTTATCGATTTCTAGAACCTCCAAATTTGGTGACCTCACCAAAAACTACAATCTGGTGCGCGTAAAAAGAAAGCCGCGGGGAAAAAAAAAGCTAAAGGGGAAAAATTGTTTTCCTTTTGTCATGATTTCTTTTTTGTGCGTGTGTTCTTTTCTTATGACAGGTTAGGTTTGGTCTGTTGCGTTGGCTCAAATTTCACCCTGCAGGGTACGGTTTTTCACCTTTGTCATGTTTTCAATTTTTTTTTTTCATGTTGTTCATGCTGTTGTTGTTATTATAGGTTACTAGGGACATGCACACAGGTGGAGGGTTGGGGGAGGGCCTCTAGCCTGTTCCCTCATGGCAAAGTGCCTCTTTTTCTGAAAAAAAAGTTTCCTTTTCCGCTGATATTCGCTAGAGCAGTGGTGTGAAAAGCCCAAAAAAGGGGACAATAACGGCTAAGAAAGTGGGGCAAGGGGGGGGGGGGGACAAGGAGCTGGTTTTAAAAAAAAGGGCCTCAGAAAAAAAGTAAGTTGCCCCTCACTCTCGGGGGCCTGTGCACATCCCTGCGTTATACGTTATGTCTGTTGTATAATACATAGCTCCGTAGAGGTATTGCGACAATAATCGACACAATGCTGATTTTTCTTTTTAAATGTGGCAATTCAGAATAGGGCCGTCTAGTGCGGAGGTGTGCGCCCCCACCCCACTGCCCAAGAAAAACTGACGAAGGCCTAATCGTCTACATTAACGCGTCTGCGCTCCGTAATGATACTTTAAGGTAGAACTACTTCTTTGGGCGGATGCACATCCCTTGACGTGAGTTAGTGATTAGTTCCATTCAAATTGTGGAATGCACCGTAGTTTAAGTGGGAGTGAATGTCAAGCGTAGGATGAATATCGCAGAAATGGTTCGGCCATTACTCGGTTCCCCTCAAAAAAAAAATGTCGAGGTGAGTCCGTATCTTCTAATGCCAGTGGGTAATAATAATAACGCAAACGAATGATTTAATGATAAGCGTAATAGAAGTAGTCCCTACCATGACGAATGGAAGTGGGATGGGGAGATTAATAACAGTCATTATTTATGAGCTTGGGTCCCGCGCCAAAGATAAACACTCAACTTGATAATGAACCAACGAAGTTCAAGGTTAATGACCATCCCCTCCACCTCCACGTAAACGCAGTGTTACTTTGCTGTGGGTGTCACTAAATTGTCCTCCTAGACCTGGGGGTTGGGGGGATACAGCGCATGGCCACCACGAAAGACGACGGACGTATGCTTTGTCCTGAAGGACCTGTCGGTGGAGGGGGGGGAGGTGGGTTACTCAGCATGGCGTCCACGAGTGGTGACTATAAGTGTGAAGATGGTTGTATATTCGTTTCGCCGAATTCCTATCCGCCGAATTTAATCAGTATCCCCGCCGTGTATATATAAGATTGAAGTCCTCTCTCCAGCGACACTGAAACTATTAATTTCTCCGTTTCTACTCAATATATTTCGACCAAACTTGGCCAGATAGTAGATAGCATCTTTTCCAAACTTTACACTAACTTTTATGCAATTCCGTGCAAAGAGTAAACGTAGGGAGCCACACGTAAATTTGAAAAATCTTCCCTTCTTGTTGTTGTTGTTCTTCTTCTTGGCTGACACGGCTTCAGAAAAAATTACTGCACCTACCTAAAATCTGAAACATGATCTGAGCCAGAAATTTTCCTGGGCTTCAACCTTACAGGGACCACTTTTTCGATTGTACGATCCATTCCGTAGTTACGGGACCCTAAACGATCATTTTGATTGTTTTACATTGTTTTAACCATTGTATTTAGGGAACAATGCCACTCAGCAAACTCCAGATTCATTCTTCGTCCACGTGTTATGTCTTTGCTACAAATTCGATTGTTGAACGGTAAAATGAAAGAACCCGTGTTTCATTTAAACGCATATATTTTTAAACCAAACTAAGCTACGTTGTTAATTTCGAGCGGCCTCGAGATTGGCAGCTAAAAACTATAGAAATGCGTATTTATTTCGCATATGGAGGCTTTCAGAGCTGAGTTGAATTGTTTTAAAGTGGCCAGCAACAATCGACTGCATGCATAAAGCTTTGTAGCGCGACGCCATAGCTGTAAACAAGCGGCTACAGCGACTGCCTAGTCGCACCGGTCTTCAGTATAGTTCGTCCACTTCCAATGTTGAGGCGCACACCTCTATCATGCACTACAACAGCTATCTCTATTACACTAATCTAAAAGCGGTAGCCATCACAATCGTCGGTTAAAAATGTGTTAGCTTTTAGGCTTACTTTAAACGTAATTGTCAGTTTTAGGCCTAATTTTAACCAGCAGGTTTAATTTCGTAAGTAGCAGCTAACGGAGATTGTATAGTAAGCCTATTCATTTTTGCAACACGGTGCACCTACAGGCACACAGTTACAGTGTCACAACGTAACCCGCAACGTAGCCTATATAGATCAGTGGTAGCAGGAAAGTGCCAAGAGAGACGCTGTTGATGAAGCCAACTGCGACTCGTAGCAACTTGACGTTGCCATGGTAACATGATTTTAGGCCTAATTTTCATTTTTAGGCCTAATTTTAAAAATGCAGTTTTAATTTCGTAAGTAGCAGATATAGGCCTAATGGAGAATTTGGTTCGACGATAAGCCTATATTCATTCATGCAACAATGCGACGAAACGATTTTAAACTAAGCTAAAATCCATTTGTTTTTATTGAGTGTTACCTTGGGATTTTAATTCGACGATCAAATGTTATTATTTAATTTAGTTACGTCGAAGAATTCTACCATGTTATTTAACTAACTTCTCACACTGAATCTAACGTTGTAAACAATGGTCGTCAATTTCTGGTACCGTTGCGAAATTGAAAAAAGCGACGGACGGACGGACAAAGTCGTTGCAGTAGTCTTCTCAGCCGGTACGGCTGTACAGAAGACTAAAAAGGTACACGGATTACAAACAAAAACGTCAAGTGTGCCGTAAAAAAGGGGGATATATGATTGAATTTTCACTTGTTAAAATGGACACGGATAAAAATTGATGATTTTAAATTGAAATAATCAAATGTACATTGAGAAAATTCCATCTGTTTAGTGCTGTTGTGCTTTACCAATCATATATTTAAAACGTAAAGCACAACAGCACCTAAACAGATGGATTTATTATTTCAATTAAAAATCATCAATTTTTATCCGTGTTCATTTTAACAAGTGAAAATTCAATCATATATCCCCCTTTTTTACGGCACACTTGACGTTTTTGTTTGCAATCAAAATTTTCGGCAAAAGGGAAATTCCCGTTTCGCCAAACCTTTTTTTTTTTACAAATTACCTGCGCTGTTGCGCTCGTTGCGGCTAAACAAAAAACATTAGAAACCGCAACTAATCACAAATTCCACCAAAGAAGGAATGCGTCATTAACTTCTCTAATATCAAACTTTTTACGAATATTTTGTTTCGGCGAAACGGGATTCGGCAAAACGGGAATTCTCCTTTCGCCGAATTTTAAGCAGGGCTTGAAGGTCGGCATTGCTGTATGGCTCAGGTTTGCAACACTGTTCGTTCACACGTATGTAAATGTTGTAAAAACTATTTCTTGCAGGCTGCACATAGTGAGATGTCCTTTTAATTATCGGTGAAACGGGAAACATTTTCGGCAAAACAGGATTCGTCAAAACCCGCAGCTTGGCTTCCGGATGGCCTTGTGCTGTTGGGAGCTTGGCTCAGGGTTTTACCTAAAGCTACTCACAACATGACTGACAAATGGGGGGAGTTTAAAGAGGTTGAAAGCCAAAATTGGGATAAAATTTCGATACAAATCCTTACGCTCAAAGCTTCTGTAACCTATGATGAAATAATGTTACGCAAAAGGTGATGCAGATCATGACTGATTTATTGGCTCGCCTGAAATGCGGGTTTGATGGCTCTTGCTGACTTTTATAACTCTTCCCTCAGCTGGTATGTTCTGCCTTGGCTCTGGGTAGGTATCTATATGGGCCTTGTATAGAGCAGTGACACGACGTAGTATTACTGTGTATAATTCTATGCTGGAGCCTTAATGGGTTAGCTGCAAGGGGCACTGGAGAGAGAGACAGAAGGGCGTCATACTGAAGCCGATGCTGTGAAGAGTGATTTCTTAGACCTAAAACGCGCGATTTTTGTTGTTGGAGAAAACAACGTTATTTTAAGCCTAAGAAGCAGTGACGGCGCTACAGGGGGCCTGGGGCGGCACGTGCCCCCCTAGATTTCAGTTGTGCCCCCCTGGGTGCCCCCCCCCCCCAATTTTAGAGTTCAGACAAAATCACAAACTAAAACGGTATTCATGCCAACAGTTAAAAAAAATACAGCAACGAGCTTGCAGGAGTCTCTTGTTATTCAATTGTTGAAACTGCAAATGAATGATGACCACCCCCCCCCCCATGGCCCCGTCCCTTACACAACACAGTTTCCTCGATGTAGAGGTATTCGTACAGGTATTTTTTATGAGTAAACTATTGATAAAACTTCGAATTACTGTTATTTACTAGAAAGCCGTTGATAATGTGTGCCCCCCCTCCCCTGAAAATTATTCCTGGTGCCGCTACTGCAAGAAATCCGCTCTTTCGTTGTCTTTCCCTCCATTTTAATGTAGTGCACCTTGTAGTTATGCCCTCCAAAACCCATACTGGTGCCAATATGGCGGCAAATGTCACTGCTCTATTAGGTTTTCATGGTATATTTTCTTTATTTAAAACCCTTAATTTGGCAAGGTGGCCGCTGTAACGGCCACTGCGATTGAATAATTTATAGTCTGGGTTCACGAAAGAATGTTTTCCGTATATGGACATCTCACTGTTCTAACATAAATAAATGTGTTATGCATTGCTTGCTTCTGTCCAAACTATCGTTAGTTACAAAGTGAATCACCCTTAACTTGTAACGAATGTTGGATCGTACAGAAGCGACTTTATTTCTATGAGAACAGTGAGATGCCCATATAAAGAAAACATTCTTTCTTGAACCAGAGTATAGGTACATGAGACCACTGCTACTTGGATGCACGAGATTCACGCAAGCGCATTATCAACCAACGAAATATATAGCTTCATTGCACTAACCTCCGGAGGAGCGACTGATGAGGGTTGATGCGCTCATTGAGTGAGCACAGCGAACGAAAATCAGCGTTTGTTAGCCAGTGTTTGTAAAAATGAACTGACAGAAATTACATTCCCGTGAGGAAATCATTGTCCTGTGTGTTTGTGTTTAAAACAGTTCCTGTTTCATTATGTACGTTTACGCTAACCAAGGGAGGAGCAACTGAAGGGGGGGGGGGGATGCGCTGAATGAGTGAACGAAGCGACCGAGTGTGCAGAAAAATCTGATTGAAGAAACTTAGTTTGATGAATCATGGACACACAATAGCGACCAAATCGTACCAATGTTGCAAACGGTACATCCAACACCACACGTTTCCGATCGTCTATTATTCTGTGAAACCCTAAACTCGGTAAGCTGGCAACTGCAACGGCCATTACTATTGAAAAATTTAGGTGACGAGAAATATGCAACCGCTTTACCAGCCGATGAAGAATTATTCAGTTCCTGGCTGCAACATTGCATTGAAATAAATTACGTTTTCTTCATCCAATTTGTTTAGTTTTAAAACAATTGCAGTTTTATTGCGGGAGGAGCGATTGAAGGAAGATGCGCTGATTGAGTGAGCGAAGCGAACGAAAATCAGCGTCTGCCAGCCAGTGTGTGTAAAAATGTGATTGAATAAACTTAGTTTTGTGAAGCAAGGACATAAACATGAGCGACCAAATCGTACCAGTGTCGCAAACGGTGCATCCAACAATAATTCCTACACTTGATTCGGATCTGGCAACGAGTTTGAAAGAAATTGCATGGCCAGACCAGAGTTTCACAGTCAGATAGCAGACCTCGTCCTTATGCAATTAAATGATCGATCTTCTTTGAAACCTAAGCAATAAAATACCTGAACGAGAGTTGAGGTTATGTTCCAAGAATCGCAAACAAAACCAGTTGAGATTTTCAAACACGCTTCCTTAAAAATCTCATCAAAACATCGATCTTATCGACACACGATACATAACGCTGGTAATGGAGCGCCGTGGGGGGATAAAAACAATGGGGGAGGAGTGAAAAAGGTGATACGAACGCTTGTCACTAGGTGGGAATTAATAAGTTGTTGTTCGAGGAATTCCTCCCCGTTGGCCGGGGCTATGACTTTTCCTAGGAAATTTCTTTACACATCCTTGTGAGAAAATAATTTTATGCATAAACGTGATAATCAAGCTGTCGAAAGTGAAACTCGCCATGAACCTGACCTGATATCCCGTCCGGTTGGTTTCTATTTTTAAGTTTCTCCTTTTTCCTTTTTCGCGTGTTGTTTGTCTGAGCTTCCAGACACGTAATCGGCCATACCTGTTATTAGGTAAGCTACAATTATGTGCGTACTCTATTGAGAAAACCCTCTCGACCTGTACCAACAGTAAAGGTGATTGAATAAATGTTTCATTCAAATAAAGGGAATTTGAATGGGAAGAAAGCTGTGATGAAGAAAAAAAAGAGACGGTCGCCGTCCTCGCCGCTGGCGGTAAAATGCCCTCGTATTTCGACTTCCGTTTTGGTTTATAAGGAAAAGTTCAGTGTCAGTGCCTTTTGTGTGCAGTTCTTAAGGTGCTTGAAGCCCTTGAAAGTGCTTGAGTTTGTTAAGAAAAAATTCAAGGCCTTGAATTTCTTGAAATTGTTAACTACTTCCTTGAAAGTGCTTGAATTTGTTAAGAAAAAATTAAGGCTCTGAAACCCTTGAAATTGTTAATTATTTCATTGAAAGTGCTTAATTGCTTAAGAAAAAAATTAAGGCCTTGAATTCCTTGAAATTGTTAACTACTTCAATGAAACTGCAGGAAGCCTTGAATTCTTTGAAATTGTTAGCTACGTCTTTGAAAGTCCTGGAATTTATGTTTTTTGTCGTATTTTTAAATTGTGTTCTGGCTTTGAGCAAGATAAAGATAAACTTGCCATTTGTTTTAAATAACTTTTCAAATTTTATTTTGTTTGGTATTTATTATCATCGCCGGGCATATATTCGTCTTTTCAGTTCTTTCTGAGCGGAGATACGTGCACGCTACCTGTGTGAATTGCACAAGGTGTTTAGGTAGAGATGGGACGTTAATGGATTCAATGAGTGCCGGAGTTACGTTGCGTCTGTTAAAGGGTTTGGGAAATGGAGGTACCCTTCCATCCTCGTAACCCCCCCCCCCCCCTTTTCAAAAAAATTTCCGAAATTATTAGATTATATTTATTTACGACTATAAAAAAAAGGCTGAACTCAATGAATACGTTAAGTTCTCCCAACAAGACCCTTATTGGTGCATTAAAGACATCAGGGAGGTGAAATCGAAGTTTCTCATAACGTCGGATTCTTCCATGACGGTAACATCAATTAGTTTGGTTTTCACCATCATTTTGCGCGCTTTCAAAATGACTTGCATAATTTGTATTAAATGAAAGTAAAAAGCCCCTTAATTAGTACTTTTTTTTTATGAATGAGAGGTCCCTTCCTACCATCGCATACGGCCTCCGAAATTGTTTCTCTTCTCTTCATGGTATTATGTGAACTGCTAATGAATTTTAGAGAACAAACAAAAAATGAAAAATAAGTAAAATCGTCGGTTGTCATACTAAACTTTAAGCTGAAAAAAAAAAAAAATTCAGCTCAGCGTGAACCAAAAGCCAGATGGTCAAAAATATTTATTGCTATTTTGAGACGAACGGATTATTATTTTACAGCTAGGCCAATTTTTAGGGAAGTAGCCTACAAGACGAATAATTATTTGCGTCTCCAACGCCGGGTCTTAAAATGCCCCATACAGCATAGACAGTAACGCCGTACCGGTGACGAGGCTAGCATGTGGAACCGGTCAATGAGCTAGCTGTAAGGGTCACTGGATCCAAATGCAGGTCCAGAAAACAACACCGTCAATACTCAAACCGATGCTGTGAGAGCGAATTTGTGAGGCCTAAAATCGTTGTTGTGTTCAATCCCATGAAACGCTGTGAAACAGTACCCTTGCTGAAAATTGCGGCAGCTGTCAATGAATTCCCCCCCTCCCCAAAAAAAAAAGAATCAAGGTTTTAGGCCCCATTCGTTTAACATCTCAGTTCCGATGAATCTGTTTAGGCCCTGGGCTTTCAGTTAGAATTATAACCCTTTATAACCAATAAGTCATACCCTCAGCTTAACCCCAGCCTATACTTGACCTTAACTGAATTTCATCACGGCTTTAGCCTTCCACTTCCCGTCCAACAGGCGAACTTATAAACATCATTTTAACTGAAACACAACTGTCCAGCAGCAATTCAATCTGTACAACTAAGCCTTCCGGATAGAACGTTAGGTCTGGAGTCACAGTTCCAACTGTACTAGCAACAATGCATTCCAAACCCTCGCAGTCAGCAATACTTCCAGCGCTTGGCCGACGCTGGTAATGAAAACATGGCGCCGGCTAACTTCCTGTTCTCGTCTGAATGAGATTTGCGAGAGGCCATTCATACACTCTTATTTATTTATTTATTTATTTATTTTCAAAATTATTGTCACGCCCCATGAAGAACATAACAACAAGTTCAGATTAAAACAACAATTTTAAAAACAGAAGAAACATGGCGGGCACCCATGGTGCCCACCGTTCCCGCCTTTGCTGTCGTAATGACTATTGTGGTGCGCGACAAGGTAACGCATATAGGCCTATTACAGACAGGTTACCACAAAAATGTAAAAACGTTGTAGGCTGTATCTTAAAAGCGAAGCAAACATCAATTTATAAAGTCGAATAGCGATTGGAAAATTAGTTCAAACTTTTGCTTGTGTTAGCAGTACCGTAGCTGTGAAATCTAGGGCCCCCTGCAAGAAAACATCTGGGGGCCCCTGCTGCAAAAAAAAATCTGGGGCACCTATGTTATGTGAATTCAGAAATTATCGGTACGGTGTCGGTGCCAACTATTTCTTGTAAGCTATATTATTACCATTTATCATGAATTATACAAAGAACATTTATTTTCGGTATTTTTTTTTTTTTTTTTGTCTGGGGCGGGGGAGGAGTAAATGTTAATTTTCGCTTGGCCTTGCATTTCTCCAAATTGCATGAAATTCGGAGAAAAAAAAAACACCAGCTTTATCTTACTATATTGAGAAGTTTCAGCACTTTTTGCAGATAAGATATAGTTACAGCCAGTTTCGTGCACAAATAAAAACATTACTACGTTTCGGGAGGACAACCTCCCGTCTTCAGGTAAAAATAAAATCACTGCTTTCTGTTGCCACTCTACTTCCGGGCGCTCTACGTTTCGGGAGGACAACCTCCCGTCTTCAGGTAAAAATAAAATCACTGCCTTCTATTGCCACTCTACTTCCGGGCGCCCATGCAATAACATGGTGTATCATTTGGCCTCATTTGGCATGTTTTATATTTTTAATATTTTTAATAATTTTAATGTTTTAGGCCTTGACCATGCCTGAATGGTTTGTTTTTATAGACTTGGTGACTCGGCAGATACTGCCATGAATTTTTTAAATGTTTTAAGTGGTTTATTTTTACCTGAAGACGGGAGGTTGTCTCCCGAAACGTAGTGTGGTTTTTATTTGTGCACGAAACTGGCAGTAACTATATCTTATCTTACTAAGGCACTCCACCAGTGCACGGTTTAGTTAGCTGACCATCCACATAGCGTTTCGACAGCGTTCAACACAAACAATAATTTCGTTACTTTCTTTTCATTTTCATGTTGCTAGTTATGGTTCATAGGAACTAAGGAAACGAACTGTTAGTTTTTTTTTGGGGGGGGGGGGGGGGGGAGGGGTGGGGCATTTTGTTTTTTAATGCATACTACTAAAAATAACTACTGCAACGAATGAAGGCATGTAGGTTTTGAGTGGGTCACTAAAATTTTTTCTTCTGCAAGCTCGGAATTCTGGGGCCCTCGTTTGAGCGGAGCCCCCCGCCTTGCGGGGGCTGCTGGGGCTACACCTACGGTCCTGTCTCCAGACAGAAGAAAATTTCGTGCCAAGCGATGCGTAACTACGTGCCTACAAGGTCAAAAATGCTGCAATGATTTATTTACTTACTATTAGTCGTTCCCTTGCTAAAATTCGTTTTAAAATGCGGCGTCTAGGAGATTTTCTGTTGAATATTGGGGAACTATATTTACTGTATCCTGCACGTATATGATCCTTTGCGCGCCTACTTTGAAGTTTCATCTGTGTGTGCGCATGTCCCAATTTTAATCGTTTGCTAATAATTACTACGAGATCAAAAATCTAAAAGACTAATGCGGTAAAAATTAAAATTAATTATGCCAATAGATCGCCGAAGAAAAAGATAACATACTAGCCTAAAAAATTATAAAGTGTGATGTTAAAATTAGAAAATCATTCCGGTTTGTAACGACAATCACTAACTAAATGCTGTTCGTATACTATTCCCAAAGCCAACTGAGATATAGCTGCGTTCCTCGCTGCGAGGAACGCAGCTACTTATTTCAGCTGATCTTTGCGATGGTAACATGCGCGGAAGCGAACTGCGCTTGGCTGTTATAAGGCAGGTGGAATGTGCCTTTAATGCTTTTCATGGTAGTTTCAAGGCTGTTTGCAATAGACTACCAAAATTACCTTTTAAATTCCAGTATTATGAAAAATTACATTGTTAGCACCAGTGTGTTCTTAGTTGCAGTGGGAAACGGTCATAACCAATGACAAACATTACGTCTCCCTCCCAGCAATGCACAATGAGGAAAGAGAAATAACGTGACTATTGTGTGCGCGGCGTATCTTGAGTCCTATAAGTATTTTATGAGCGGCTACGTCTTCCTGGAGGGGGCGGCTTTAATCGACGGCCGCCATTGTTTTTGTAATCATTTTGGATATCAACAAGGCACTCTGCTACCAGAAACGTACAATCGATTATCTGTGTTCGTTCTGCGGCGAACTCAAGATAGGCCGTGGACACTTTAAACAGCCAATGAAGAAGCACTTGCTCAACTGCCCCTTCTGGCCAAATTTACTTGCACTGCAACTGCACCTCTCTCTTTCTGTTTCCAGTCTAATCTTAGGGAATTACCGTTCACAGAAGAAATGGATTCGACTGACAAACTAATTTCTATTCATTTCTTTTATTTTATACCTAAATTACTATTACTGTTGTGGCATAAATTTTATTCCCAAAAGAAAAGAAAAATTACAAAATTCAAGGGCATTTCAATGCTCCGACAACAAAAATTTCAATTTTCAAGGTTTTTCAAACCGTAAATATTCGGTTTTAAAATTTAAGGCTTTTCAATGAATTCAAGGCCGTGTACGAACTCTTAAGTTTATCGTACTAGCAATTGCCGAGAACGGCCCCAAACTCACCAATGCAAGGCCAGCTGAGATAAATCTTGCTGTGTGCCGCCATGAGATGCGACAGTGCGACAGCAAACGGGGTCATGTGAAAACATGGCTTCCTAAGGGGAATAGTTAAAGTGAAAAGACTCACTTTCAGGTTATAAACGGCAACTAGAGTATACGTGAGTGAAGAAAAGTGTTTGGCTAAAAATGAACAATAAAGAAACAATGAACAAGCACAGTTGATAGCGGAACCGTCGGGGAATATGCGTGCACTTCACGTGCAGGCTGCTTTATCTTGTTTTTTTTCTCTTTTTTTTTTTCGCAGTGACGTGATAGAGAGAGTTTCCTGATGTGCTAGTGTTCTGTCAGTGACTCGTTAATGGCGGTACAGTTTTTCTCGCTTTTATAGATGTTAAAAGGGATAGAAAACCCGAAACATTCTTTTTATTATTTTAATTAAAATAGCACTCCCCTTGTTAAATTTTACTAGGTACGCATTTTAAGTGATTCTTATGATTTACTGTACGCTGCTGTAAAATTTTATTATCTGGTTTTACGCTCCAATTGTCAAGTTGCAGCGCCTTTGTAAGTGTTCCCATAATGACCGCCAGGGGAGATTTTGGCGCCTGTCGTGCACCTTTCTTCACCTCGGCGTGATGCTCTTTGAAGTCGGTTTCAAAGCCTGTTTATATTGGTGTCATTCTTCCAAAGTCGTCGCTTGAGGGGGATTGAGGAGGGGGTTTGGAAGGGGGAGGGGAGATTTCTTTAAAAGGCACTCTCCAGGTGGACGGAAAGGGGAAACTTAGGAAGTGGGGGGGGGGGAGGACGTAAGCGTTGCCACGGAGTTGATTGCTGCATCAAGCCAAATGGGGCTTGCAAGGCCCTTTCCTAAAGCTTGGAAATTTCCGTAGCCTACAACTTTCCTCGAAATAATAAAAATAAATAAATAGTGATTAATGGTGGAGTAGCATACGGCTTGTAAATAAAATGTAATATTTAAGGTTCTCAAAGTAATGCGTTCTAAAAATAGAGATTGACAGCCGTATTCAGAAAAACACCCAAGTGAGAGTGGGAGAGGTAAGGGCAAACATCTAAAATAAGGGTCAACAATTTGAGGGCAGCCACAAAAGCAAGTGTGTGTCGAAAAGAGAAAACTAGAAAACTGCCAATCGACTAGCTGCTGCTGCTGTCGATCCACAAGCCATTGGCAACTCCCCACTAGGGATAGTCCGATATTGATATCGGTATCGGTATAATCTGTATTTATCGGTATTTTTGCCATATCGGTATCGGACCACTGTAAGGCTTCCGACACAGATATTCGTTATGCCAAGAAACGAAACCGTTTTCCTCGCAACATTTGATACCAAGTGCAGCAAAAGCAACGCCCAAGTGAGAAAACCAAAGCCTTCTTTGGTCAGTTTGTAATGAAAATGTAGCACGTGATGGTTACAATGACCAGCTTAAAATCTGACTAGAAGATGATGAATGTACTGAAGCCATTAAGTAGGAATAAGAGTAAAAATGCTCTTGTTGCTGAACAGAACTTTTTGGATAATCCCAGCAGTTGGAACCCATGCAAATCCAGACACTGAAGTTGCATTTATATGGAAATTAAATTTTTAGTCGTGTTTTTTAATATTATTATCGGTATCGATATCGTATCGGATGGGGTCAGATCGGTTTACCCATTATCGGTATCGGTCGGTCGGTACAAACTCATATCGGCCGATCCCTACTCCCCACCATGCTCTCCCCTCCCGATGCAATTTGAGAGCAAATATTGTAAACTACTTTATGAAGCATTAAGCATTGGTGCGTGCGAGTCTCCTGCATGTAAATATGGATTCGAACCTATATCAAATTGGCCTTTTCGGCTTAAAGGCACATCCGCCTGCTTTATAACATTCCGCCTGCCTTATAACAGCCACGCGCAGATCGCCTCCGCGCACGTTACCAACGCTAAGGTCAACTGAAATTGAGCTGCGTTCCTAGCATCGAGGAACTCGGACTACGATCTCAGTTAGCAATGGGCGTAGTAGACGAAACGGCATGAACGCAAAAATTATGTCGTTGCAAACTGGAAAGATTTTCGTATTTTAACATCACACTTTATAGTTTTTTTTAATTTTTTTAAATTTTTTTTATTTATTTATTTTTTTGTGTGTGATCTATTGTCATAATTAATTTTAATTATTACCACATTAGTCTTTTAGATTTTTGATCTCATAGCAATTAATACCAAGCAATTCAAATTAGTACATGCGCACACACAGATGAAACTTCAAGGTTACTGTAAGCGCGCGGAGGATCATACACGTGCAGGATACAGTAAATGTAGTTCCCCACTATTCAACAGAAAATCTCCTAGACGCCACATTTTAAAACGGATTTTTAACAATGGAAAGACTAACGGTAAGGAAATAGACCTTTGGGGCCGTACTTGAAGAGGAGGATCGAGAAAAAATCGTGCTGGGAGGGTCTGGAATGTACCTTTAACTGTCAGCATGTCAGAGCGAGAATCGAACTGAAAGAGGTGTGCGCTGCATTTGGTGTTTTAAAAGAAATCCTTAACTCGTGACTACGTTTCACTGGGCAGTCTCTCCAAAAATTTTGTTAGCTTCCAATGCAAACATTTGTGTATTCCAACTAGCCTCATTAGAAATCAGTGAAGATACTTCCGTATTCCGATAACCCATGTCCGAATAAAAAAAATTCCCAACGACATTTTTCTCGCTACTCCACATCAAGTACGGCCCCAAAGTTCTATTTACTTACCGTTTGTCAATCCCTTGCTAAATACCCGTTTTAAAATGTGGCGTCTAGGAGATTTTCTGTTGACGATTGGAACTAATTTAATAGCATCCTACGATTATATGATACTTTGCGCGCTCACAGTAACCATGACGTTTCATCGGAGTGTGTGCACGTACTAACTATTGATCGTTTGCTAATAATTACCATGAGACCCAAAATCTAAATGACTAATGCGGTAAAAATTAAAATCATTTATGCCAATAGATCGCCGAAGAAAAATTATAAGATACTAGCCTAAAAAAAATTATAAAGTGTGATGTTAAAATACGAAAATCTTTCCGGTTTGCGAAGACACAATTTTTTGCATTCATGTTGTTTCGTTTACTACGTCCAAGGCCAACTGATATAGTAGCGGCTTTCCTCGCCAATCTCAGTTGACCTCGTATTACTACGCCGTGTTTCACAAAATGGTGCGATGGTAACATGCGAGGATGGCGATCTGCGCGTGGCTGTTACAAGGCAGGCAGAATGTACCTTTAATGTACGTGTGCACACGGACGAACTGCGCCTGCGCGACGCCCTCAGAATCTGACAAGCTGGGTGTGCTATTTTACCATCACGGTTTACAATTTTAAGATAAGTATATCTTACAATTTTTATTCGGCCACCAATTAGCGTAATTCCTTCTCATTTTTGCCGCATCTGTTTTCCGAAACTCCGATCGCAAGCTACTTATTGGTAACCAATTGTAATTATTTAGATTGGACAGGTACACAGCGCCATCTCTGCCGTGGTTAGTGTATTAGTCCTAAAGCGATCGAGAAGGCGACTTTGTTGTGACCACCAGCAAAACCGTAGCTGGCAATTCGTTTTTTGGACCCTCTTGTGGGGGGGGGGGGGGGAATCACACACACAAAAAACTGACCAAACTGATGGAAAAAGTTATTTTTGGACCTAAAAATGACACTTTTCACAGTAACAATTTCTGAAAACGCCACAGCTTCTGGACCCCCACCCCATGACACTAGTTTTTATAAAATTTTGACATTATTTCTAGGGTCAACCGGGGAGTAGTTCTTTAAAACCGTTTTCTAAAAAATGTTTTGCACCATGGGGTATTTTTTAAAGTTACAACAAAACATGCCAATTCAAACTACCCAAGTTACCAATATGCATCCTTTTCATCAAAGGTTCATTCAAAAGTTCATTACACCGTCATGAATCAGGGATCTCGGCCGAAAGGTGTTTTAAACAACACTCACTTCTTTTGAAAGTTTTCAAGAACATGCTTTAAAGCTTGTGGTACACTGCTCCGTTCCGACGACGAAAAGTGCCTCCAGGTGACCATGGTTAGCGACGGAAGCAGTGTGTGCTGGGCCATCCATTGCAGTCAGTCCCTAACTACGATGGCTCTCTTCGTCGTCGGAACGGAGCAGTGTGCCACAAGCTTAAAAGGACATTCCTCCAAGCGCCATTTTTCGCGATCCTCCACGTCAAGTATGGCCCCAAAGGTCTATTTCCTTACCGTTAGTCAATCCCTTGGTAAAAATCCGCTTTAAAACAGTGGCATCTAGGAAATTTTCTGTTGAATAATTGTTGACTTTATTTACTGCGTCCCCGCAGTATATCATGCATTGCGCGCTTACAATAATATGACGTTTCATCTCTGTGTGTGCATGTACTGATTTCCTAATAATTACCATGAGATCAAAAATCTAAAAGCGTATTGCGTTAAACATTAAAATTAATTATTCCAATAGATCGCCGAAGCAAAATTATAAGAGACTATTATAAATTGTGATGTTAAAAAGAGAATCATTCCGGTTTTGTGACGACACGATTAATGCGTTCGTGCTGGTTCGTCTATTAGGCACAATGCCAAATGAGACAGTAACTTCGTTCTTCGCTGCGAAGAACGGAGCTACTATCTCAGATGACCTTGGTGTTCTATACGCGCGGAAGGCGATCAGCGCGAGCTGTTATAAGCCAGGCGGAAGGTTATAAGGCAGGCTGGGTGCCCCTTTAAGTCATGGCTTGTGTTCCATGCAATTGGGAACTTGGCGATGCGAGGAAATGCTATTTCTTAATAAGACTTTCCAGCCAAGTAAAGGAAAGTTTACTTTATGCGGAGGAGGAAGGGGCGTCAGAATAATTTTGGGTCTGGTTCACCCACGTTTCGCCGACTCCTATTTCGCCGAAGTTCCGTAAAGATATACTCCCGCTTCGCCGACCGCACGTAGCTAAAAACATAGCCTTACTTGACCACTTTAAAATAATTATTTGCTACAATTTGTAACTTAGTTACTTAAACAGTGGAGTAATAATTTAAGATGAACCTATATAATTTTGACAAGAAGCAAGCAATGAAAGAAAAAATGTATTGCCATATTGCACGATGCGCTACGATTTTAACATGCCCATTTTCTTCTTTTTTCTCTTCTTGTGACGGTGTAGTTTATTCAAATATTTTCGTATACGTAGATTAGAATTTGATGTGTTGGTGGGTAATGATACCGGAGACTGACCGAATGAACAAAACAATAACACTTTGGGTTCGTGTTCTCTAAAAAAGAAAAAAAAATGCTTCGGGATGAGAAGGGCCCTGTGGTGTCTCGTGATCGTGTCGATAAGTAGTGCCGCCAGCCAACCCTAGTCCGGGGGAGGGGCAATAATTTCCCCGACAGGGTGCAAAGAACATTTTAGGATGTTCGCAGTATTAAACTTCATTGTATCATTCGTTGACGTCTATTGTTTACTGCGAATTTAATCTATTTAACAAACAAATAACAACTATTTAAACCTTGAAACGTTCTATTAAAAAAAAATTAGCGAATGTGTGTCCTTTTTTTTTAACAAATGATGGGCGCATGTTGCATACCTAAATTAAGCACCATTTCAAGTTTTCAAATCGAAATGTCTTACTCTTTTCTGATTTAATGTCATTGCTTAACGAATCGTAGAACTGTTTTTGCGTTGACGTCACTAAAATAACGTGAGAGTCGGCAAAACGGGGTCATATCGTTTTGTAAATTCGGCGAACCGAGAGTCGACAAAACGAGAGTGTACCATTTGGGTCTTGGGTGGAAGGAGTCGATTTTTTTTTTATCAGGTGCTTGGGGGGGTCATCGAAAATTTGGAGGTCACTTTTTCAATTCCCTTCCCCCCCACCCCCCCCCCCCCCCCTCCTTCCATCGGCTTAGTCCTTCATTCAAAAATAAACCCCCAAACCCACTTGTCACCCGCCATGAGAGGACCTGGTTGGAGAGTAGCTTCTCCCTTCTCGCTAGATAGTACCCCGATTGTTTTGACTTCAGTAGCACATTTTTGCGAATATGCCTCATAGGCATCGTCAACTTGGGCTGCCCCACCGTTCATCCCCGTCTCTCCTCCGCCGAAATTCCCGTCCGTTTTCCGTCGGTTGGTCGGCCGGTCCGGATGGCCGCGGGTCCAACGCATGAAAATAGCAGTGGGATGGGCAACGAGACGCTAGATTGCCTGTCCCGCCGGGGCCAAAGCGTTTTATTGGGTGGGGCTGGAGGTGAGATGCCCCGGGCACGAAAGCCGATCGTCTGTCTAGCTCGAATTTGGTCACTTATGAAAAACGTTGTCATACCAATGGAATTTCTCATGAATTAAGACGGAAGACCGGTGGCAAATATTTCCTGATCAAAAGTTACATAACGGCAATAATGTTGTAAAACAGGCGGTCTGCAAACCGAATTATTGCCAGAATCAGACTGACCTAGGACTGACTAGGATTTCCTGACGGAGGGGGGGTGTTTTCCCTTGCCATCCAATGCCAGCTTCTGGGGGAGCATTGCAATCCCCCCCCCCTGAGGTCTTGGGTACAGCTCATAAAACATTTACATTTTCATCATTTTTACTGTATTTTCTGGCGATCTGGCTTCTGGGGAGCATGCTTGTAGACCAGTTTAGGCCTACAACTGCTCTGTTGTCAAAATATTCATTCTAAATACAGATGCAAACCTATTTACGTTGACTTTTTGGACTTATATGCCAGACTGCCTGAGCGGGGAATCGAACCCAAGACCTTTGGAACCAAAGACCGAGGTCCTACCGCTGAGCCAAACTGACACGGCCACTTCTTCCTTTTTTTTGCATTCGTAGGTAAGTAAACAAACTAGTTTGAATGTCAACGTAAAAATATGTTGGGCCTTCTCCACGCATGGCATGGAAACAACATTATTTAAAAATTGACTTTTAGTGCTGAAGGTGGATGGAGGCCAGTGCACCCATCTAAATCCGCCACTGTAGCCAGGAAGGGACGCCTGTGCCATTGGAGGGATTAAACAAGGGCGCTACGTGTTGTACCTGAAACCGATTTTTGATACTAATGGCCTGCTTCAAGCTCCCCGAACAAGGTATAGGGCCGAAACCTTTTTGATATTCAAGAATTTCCAGCGTCGTTTTCGGCTTCGTAATGCATTCTTTCACACACATTATGTAATTATAAAGAACGACTTTTGTGGTTGATTTTCGTATTTTGATTCCTTGAAGGTAGAATGGAGATTACGAAAAGGGCAGAAGAGGGGAAAAGGGAAGAGTCGATGCCTGAAATAGAGCACTATCCCTTTTTTTTCGAGAGGGGGTGGGGGGAAGGGGAAGGAGGACTACCCGAGAAACACAAAAAGGGCAGTGGCGGCGGTTGTATACATTTGCCGCCCATAGGTACAGAGAGATTTTCTTTCTGGTTTTCATTTAACCTTCGAATTATTATTCGGTGCGATTAACTTGGCGCATGTTTTGGTGTGTTGAAGGTGTGTTTGGTGTGTTATCACTCATTTGAAGCGCCGAACCATTCGGAATTTGGCGGTCCCTTTTACCAGTTTTGGTTTTTGAACCAATAGCAATGCCATATGAGAACCGGCTCGTGATAGTCGTATTCGACAATCGAGTAACGGAAGCCACCCACGGGTACTGTGCAAGTGTGCAGTCGACGGGTTACCGGCAATAGTCTCTACCCAGTCTCCAAACGTTCCCTCCAAACGGCACTAGTTTTTTTTTCTAATCTTCGTTGTAGATTTAAATTCTTGGATCAAAACGTGACTGGTAAAAGTAATTTACAACTCCTGTTACATGTTACCAAACATTAAGTACTTAACTATACCCACAAAAAAACATATCGTGTGACGATTTTTCCACGCTGCGGCTTTCTAGTTGGCAATGAATCTTGCACGACACGCAACTAATAAGTTGCAATAAAACTTGTAAATGTCGAACAAACTTGTTCCGTTATTTACGAGGTATAAAGATCTGATTAAACGAATTTAACGACCAAAGTTTATACAATGTTGCATTAATTTGCGCTCTTGACAGCCAAAACTCTTTTCTCTGAGGTAAATTTATGGGTTTTCAAATTATCTCCGCAAACCGCCAATGGAAATGGAGCGTTTCCGGCTCCATCCTGCACTGTTTTCACTACCATTCTCCTCATGTCCTGTCCAAGAAAAAACTCTTTACTAGTTAAGGATCGTTTATTATATGTCTGGAGATGGGGGGGGGGGGGGGGGG
>JAHWFP010115858.1:24434-36042 GCA_023313725.1 Lithobius niger | reverse complement strand
GGGCCCCGCCATACCAGCAAATGTCAACACAAAGGCCATTTTTTTTTACAAGGGCATTTTGCGAACCCCCCCCCCACTTCCCCCGAGCACGCCACTTGTACACAATTTTTTCCAAGTGAGCAACCCTTCGGAATGTCCTTTTCGTCATGGACTAATATGCTATTCTACTACATGTTTTAATACAGAACGAGTGTGTACGTTGACGTGCGCCAAACGGAGGTGGTAACTAGACGCCCTAGGGGTAACTTTACTTTCCCCGTTAAATAATAAAAGAGTACATTTGAGGTAGGGTCGAAAGCTACCATCCTACGATAAGGACGCAGCAGGCCACTACTAACGTTTTTTTTTTGTTTTCGCGTCCCAGTCTTTAACCGTTTAACAGGATTTTTCAGTTTAGAACTGCTGAGTCAGGAATGCGAGGGTGGGGGGTGACGGGGGAGTATGCTGCCTGCCCTCCGTGTGGCTGCATAATGAGCGCGTGGCTGTGGGCCTGAGGCGGGCCACGTGACTTGGCTGATGGACGAGAGAACCCCTGAAATACAGCCCCTCCACCTGCATTGCTGGGCACATTGTAAATCACCTAGATAAGCTCTGCCATGATGAAAAGTCTCACACACCGTCTCACATTTTCATTTTCATTCCAGGTTTTCGCCCCCTTTATTAAAATGGAACCTATCCTTCAAGCTGCAAACCCTCCTTAGGGGAATTTTCCACCGTCTTTAGGTGTTGTTGGACGGTTGAGTGATACGATATTGGCAACCTGGGCTCGTCTATCAAATTTCGCCTCCATATCTGGATCAATTTTGAGTCGGCGTGTGAAAATTATCAATATGCCTCGCAGCATTTAAAGGAGCACCGTTATGCGAAGAAAGTTGAAACGGTTCTTCGTTTGGGGCAGCCACTCCACTCCCGTCTCCATTGACCTGGAGACTGTGTGTCAGTGGTTCTTGATCCAAGTGATCCGAAACAAAGTTGTTACTAAGGAACAGCTCATTATTTATCTCGGGGCTGGGGGAAGAGAGAGAAAATTCGTGGAATACTGGATATTACTGGTAAAAAAAAAAACACTGGGGGGGGGGGGGGAGTCAAGCCACCAGCCCTCCACCCCCACCCCATCATTTAAGTTTTTATAAGATTTTGACGTTTTTTCCAGTTCATCCGGTAAACAGTTCTTTAGTAAAACTGCTTTCTAAAACGGTGTTTCCACCATTTAGTATCAGTACCTTCCTAAAGAACCGAACAGAGCGAACAGAACGCACCACTGTTAGAGACAGTTTGGCTCCATATACTTGACGTCGCGCGTGCGCAGTGATGTTGCGCAGTGATGTTACCTTCCTAAACTACAACGCAGCTCAACAAGCTCAGCAGAGTATTCGTACGTCATACCTTCACCGCGACCAGACCTGGCTAATGGATTTGACCAGGATTGGCTAATAGATGTGACCAGGCGAGAACAATGCCAAATTGCGAACCATCTCAGGGAGGTGGTTTGCTGGGGTGGAGGTTTGAGCATGCGCGAGGTAACAGTTTTGACGAAACAGATTCATCGCTGACGATGCTGACGTCAATCAAGCCGCGGATATTAGCAGGGAATGCGCCAAACTGTCACCAACATTAGTGCGTTTGTTACACTCTGTTTGGTCGTTTAGGCAGGTACCGAGATTTCATGTTGTACGTGTTGATGTTGCGTAGAGCCTGGACAATGGACATGCTGACTCCAACTGCCTTAAAGACGCCGGTTCACCATTTAGCGCTACCCATATTCTAAACGCAGCATCCGCGTTCCAGATTCTCCGTTATCCATTAGGCTGATATGGGTCACGTGATCTTGTTTTAGTTATGAAAATTTGCGGCGCTGCAGCGAAGTGTTGTTGCTTTTTTTTTTTATTTAGCGCTATTTTCATTATATTGCTCGAAGATTCTACGGTGCTGCATCTAGGAGTTGAAAAGGGGAAAAGGCGCCTGTAATAGAGCAGTGACATTTGTCGCCATATTGGCACCAGTATGGGTTTTGGAGGGCATAACTACAAGGTGCACTACATAAAACTGGAGGGAAAAACAACGGAAGAGCGGATTTCTTAGGCTTAAAATAACGTTGTTTTCTCCAACAACAAAGATCGCGCGTTTTAGGTCAAAGAAATCACTCTTTTACAGCATCGGCTTCAGTATGATACCCTTCTGTTTCTCTCTGCAGTGCCCCTTGCAGCTAACCCATTAAGGCTCCATCATAGTTATATACAATAATACTACGTCGTGTCACTGCTCTATAGTGTGTCATACGTCAAAAGTTGTTCAACCGTCGTGAGTCACGAATCTCGGCCCAAAGGTAGCTTAAAGAACACTTCTTTGAATGTGTTCAAGAACGTAATTTAAGCCATGGCTCGTTTTGGAACATAATTGGGAGCCTGTTGATGGGAAATGCTATTTCTTAATTAGTCCAGAGGAAATCATCTACACATAATCTGAAAAACCACAAGAAAAGCGTACTTTTTGTTATGGGGGTTCAGAATACTGTTGGACCATGGGTGGGGAGGGGGGCGGGAGGGGGTCGTTTTTCTTCATGGTCTTTGGAGTGGGGTTATCGAAAATTTGGAGGTCATATTTTCAGTTCCTCCTCCCCCCACTAGACATAAATAATAACCGGTCCCTTAGCACGATTTGTGTATAAGCTATTTTAAAACGTCCCTCGTTGTTTATGGACTATGGTAGTACCATACAATCATGTGTAACGTGTCTCTGTGAATTAAGGCCCGCTGAGATAGTACCTGCGCTCCACTCCGCTGAGGAGTGCTGCTACTATCTCAGCGGGCCTTGCTGTGAATTTACTAAGTCGCCGCAGGAATGGGCAAGGAGCTACGGACGTAGTAAATACCGTGTACCTTCACGAGATTCTGCTCGCTGCCGACAAATTATTGATATTACCGGTAAATTACCTAGCAATTTGTTAGACCTGGTCAGTGATACGGGTTCTACACACCAGTTGTTAGTTTTTGCGTGGGAGTTTGAAACCAACGTTTACCATAAACAACATAACGACTTGTTCGTATCAAAAGCAAATTATGGACACAATTATGTTGTTGTCTGGTTTTATATACTTTTGTTCGTATCAGTTCACATTGTACAACAGCAAGCAAGCACCCCTTAGTGAACAAAAACAGATCGATCGCTGTATGAATGACAGATCGGTAAATCTGGCGATCATGTATTCGTTTAGGGAGGAAACACACGTCAGCACTAGTGCAACCCAGACACGAGTATTGTGCGCTAGTTCTGTATGACAAAGTTTGGATCAGTGCGCTGCTGTTTGTGAAGCTACTGACAAGAATGACGATAGACTCCCAATATTCAACGAACAATACTGAACATTTTCAATACGTTGTAATCGAGAAAGTCGAGTTTCGACCTTCAATTTTCTTCTTAGTCATGATTGATCTCGAAATTGTCCATCACTTCTCGTGCTTGTCTTCGAATTTAGAGAGGAGACTCGTTGAATTCTTGTCTTGACAGAAATACTGGTTGAAGGCACATCCGGCCTGTCTCATAACAGCCACGCGAATATCTCCATAAACGCATGTTACTATCACACCGTTTCACGAGACTCGCCGTAGGAATACAAGGCCAACTGAGATAGTAACTGCGTTCCTCGTAACGAGGAACCAAGCTATATCTCAGTTGGCTTTGGGAATAGTATACGAAACAGCATCTAGTTAAAGATTGTCGTTACAAACCGGAATGATTTTCGTATTTTAGCATCACACATTATAATTTTTTAGGCTATAGTATCTTATAATTTTGCTTCGTCGATCTATGGGCATAAATAATTTTAATTTTTATCGCATTAGTCTTTTAGATTTTTGATCTCATGGTAATTATTAGCAAACGATTAAAAATTAGTACATGCACACGCAGAGATAAAACGTGATGGTTATAGTAAGCGCGCAGAGGATCATATAATCGCAGGATGCAGTAACTGCAGTTCCCAATATTCAACAGAAAATCTCCTAGACGCCACATTTTAAAACGAATTTTTAGCAAGGGAAAGACTAACGGTAAGCAAATAGACCTTTGGGGCCGTACTTGACGTGGAGGATCGCGAAAAATGGCGTTGGAAGGAATGTACCTTTAAGACACAATTCAGCGATGCACTTCAGACGGTTCAGGCGCATATCTGAGACACGCTTTTGCTGGTTTTAGCTGAAAGTACTCCCCCAGACCAGGGACGTAAAGGTTTGGGTTGGGGGGACCAGCAACTAAGCTCTCGCGTTCCTTCCTGTCCTTTCTAGGTCAGTGCCGTGTTGTATCCCATCATGCCAAGTGGCAAAGAACATCAGCGCGTGCGCAAGGACGGGTGCTCGCGCCAGCCATATTAAAATCCTCGCTTCGTTTTACGCAGGCAAGTAACGCACAATGTTCAATCGATTTATTAACTAACAACAGCATGCCACCTGATTCGAATACTAAAATACATTTTAAAAAGCTGTAATTAAACGCGCAGGGTGTCTGTGCTGAACCTCGTAATCGTCTGTATAAATTTAAACTTGATTGCAACTTCGCGATGCTTCCACTGTATTAGGCGCGTTTCTCATTCCAGCAGGTGGGAAGGTAAGGGAAGCCCCTGGGAGAACTAAGATGGACGACGATAACCACGATGGATGACGTCAATCGCGTCACAGGCGTCTTGTCCTTGTGCCGAGAGCTGGCTTTGCAACCGCAGCTAGTTGCTGGTCCCCCCCCCCCCTCCCCTGACCCAAAACCTTACGTCCCTGCCCAGACCCATAAGCTCCTTAGGAAAAAAGGCATATCTCGGCATATCTCACAAATCATCCCCCCCCCCCCACTCCAAATGTTTGCCTTCGCTACGCCCCTAGTCGAATTGTTATCTTTTCTGAGGCGCTTCAAATCAGCCCAACTTTCTTGTCTGTAAACAGTCTCAAGTGGCAAGTTGTCGCCACACTCGTATATATTTTATTTGGATAGGACGAACGTTAAATCTTTGAATCTTGGCGGGCGATGCACTAGCGTGTGTCTTAATTTCAAATGCCCACTTCAAACCATCAAACTTTACTATCTGAGCTTTTATTAAACTTTTGGCAATGGTTACTTTTAGTTTTTTTTATTTTATTTTATTTTAAATTAATTTTTGTTTTTGAGCCTTAAGTCAGCCGAAGCAATTTAATGCTCGTGTGGCTGAACCGGCTCAACTTACTAACCAAGAATAAAGCAGCTGTTATTAAAAGTAATCGTCGCTCATTGCTTTTTAATTTGAAGGTGTCTTAATGGCTAAAACGTCTCTTTTAAATAGCGCTTTGTTTGTCAAACCGGGACCTCTACTCGTTTGGCTTCCCGTGACGCAGGCTAAACTACCGCCACCTGGCGAAGCGCCATAAAAAAGAATGTACCACTTTTATTTCCGTCTGATATTATCAGAGCGATGCTTAACTTCTTTTCAGAAGATTGTGAAGTTGTTCCTTTTTAATTTTATTTCCAGTCTTCTTTGTGCGGCCATTTCTTCCGCCATTCCATTGGCATTGATTATCCCTAATGTGAATAATTATCCCGACGGGTTAACGGTTGAAGGGTGGAATACATTTACGAACGCAGAAACGTACGTCACTTCCTTAGCGCCATTAAGATTAATTCGCAACGCCTACGGTAGGGGGTCAGCACCAACATCTCAATTGAAACGAGAGTCTTTTTAAAATAGCAATTAAAATAACCGTAAACCGTTTACACGCATGAATAGTAAAATGCTCTTTGAAAAATATAATTGTAAAACTGTTTCCTTTCTCAGGTCGACGAGTGACCCCACGCTCCAGATATAATTTAACCCTCCCTTTACAACAAATTGACCAGTGTTTTTTTGTTTTCATATATTTTTATGGGGGCCAGTTTTTTTTATTTTTTTTTTTAATCTATCGCGTGCAGCTAACAACTTAGGGACCGGTCGTTATTTATCTCCGGATGGAAGGGGCAGGGGGGGGGGGGGGGTGTGGAGGTGATTGTGGATTTTTTTTGGACCCTCTCTTAAGGGAGGGGGGGAGGGGTTATACATAGTTTAGTAAAACTACGTTCTAAAAGCATTCTTGCTCTATTTTGCATGTTGCAATGACAATGTTTATGAATTTTTATTGTTGTTAAAAACAAATTTAACTAACGATTATGGTCTTTGTTTGGTAGTTATTACTTCTATTTCAAATTATTATCGATACTTCGTACTGGAATTGTTAATGACAATGGCAGAATTATTGCCGGCGGTGTGCCGGAAAAGCAAACTAACCCAGCGATGACTTACATCTGCTGCCGCCTAGAATCTGACTTCTCCCCGGTCGCGCATAAGGCTTGTTGCAGACGGACCATAAAACGCGTGGAAATCGCTGCAGAAACGACGCCACTGTCGCGTCGGAATCGACGGAACCTTTCACACAGCGCGATTTGGCTCAGGGAGACATACCAATGAACACAGAAACGCGCCACTGCGTGTGAAAGCACCAGTTATATCCCATACATTTTACCTGATCTGCCACTGATTGCAATTTTTACGCCACAAACGCTCCACAAACGCCAAAAATTGCGTCTGCTATTGTGGCGCGTTTTGTGGTTCGTCTGCAACTGGCCTAAGACCATTGCCGAAGTGATCATTCCGTCCAAACACTGACTTGATACAGCAAACGTAGTTCATTTTAAGTCATATTGTCGATTGGAATTCGCAACTTAATACACTCGAATACAATTTTTACGTTCACAGCGGTCCGGATCATGTTTCATAATAAGTATTCACTAGTTTGTTAGTCCAGAAGTACATCGATTTGTCGGATCGAGAACGACAGCCATGTTGATTTCAAAGATCACAAATACGTGACGTCAGCAGGGCTCCTCTATCGAGTTAGCAAATGACGTCAACAGCCGAAGTCTGCGCATGTGCAGGGTAAATATATTGGTAATCGCGACGTTCCGATGACGAAGATAAATACGGCGCCGTCCTCGGTAGCTAGTATCCTGTAGAAGCTTGTTTGGTAAACCAAGCTTCAAAAACTGAACGATGAGTTTGCCAAAAAAAAAACGAACCAAAAAAATAAACTATAAAATGTCAGTAACTGTCAACAATCATCTTATCATCTTTTCTTAAGATATTTTTTTGAGCATTATGTCGTATGAGGCTATCTGATGTAGTTCACAATAGACCACACAGCCACTGAAGAAGCCTGATGGTCCCTTGTCATTACCCTGTGGCTAGAACCATAGCTTTTTTATCCATACATCAGGGGCGGATCTGGCATGTACGAATGGTGTGGCTGCAACCCCGCTCCTCCGCCCTCCCACCTTCCTTCTTTAAAAAAATTCATTATTTCTAGTGAGGAGGCCAAGAAGCAATGTTGCTTTCCTTCCTTGTACGTATGTTTGTGACCTCTACGTCACCACTGAGAAAGATTGAACAGCTACTTACCTCGGCTGGAGCCTGCAGCCAGAACCTGCTCCGGTATAGCGCAGTGCCGGGTTAGAGCGCCCGGCTAGTACTAAACGGGAAGTCCTGGGTTCGAGTCCCAGTCGGGGCAGTTGTCTTTTCTTTCTTTCTCAGACCTAGTGTATTGTGTATCCTCACAAGGCCAGTCTTTAATGCAGACTTGCTTGCTTCGTTTACCCTTTACCTTGTGATTTCTTCTTTATTTAAAAAAATCCTGATGACTTTATTAAGGGAAGCGAAGGAAAACGTCGTAGTGTAAATTTGATATTTTCCTCTAGCTCGTGGGACATTTAGTTAGTTATTAGTTAATTATTAGCAATTAATAATAGTTTGTGATTGTAATTAGTACTTTATTAATTATTTTGAATGACGAATAATTAAAAATAATTATTAAGACGATTTGTTGATACATTTTTTAATAACAAAACGGTGCTCCGAATTCGTTGCTAGGTTTCGTTATCGGCTGTTAGGCCTAACGACGAATCGACGCTGTCGGAAGCGGTTCTGTGTGCTGACTGGTGTTGCTAGGTAACGCAAACGAACGATACCCAGTGTGTTTCGAAAGAATGGCCTTCCGGTCGAAATCCCGACAGTCAAAATCCCAACAGTCAAAATCCCGACAAGTCAAAATACCGACGGATCAAAATCCCGACAGTCTAAATCCCGACAAGCCAAAATCCCGACAGTTGAAATCCCGACAGCTAAAAAAAAATCCAACATTCAAAAAATAGGATTACTTGCTGAAAATCATTTAAAAATCGCAGGAGGCGAAAAATACGATATTGCCGAATTTGCCTGTAATTCGAACTGTATCATTACTGATGGGGAAGACCCATGAGCCTTTATGCGATTGAAGAGGGTTGACGGGGCAGGAACTCTTTCATGACACTCCTTATGAAACAATACAGGGTGCAGGAACACAGGAGCATCGTGGTTTGCATATTTTCAAAATCAGGTTGGTGTAAATTGAGTGTGTTATATAATTTTAATGTATTACTTTTTTTTTCAATGAATTTAGTTACGCCATAGTTTAAATACTAACACTCGTGACCGGCAAAGTTAACAGTAGTAATATACTATAAACTGAATCAGTTAATGAATTTGCTAAAATGGAACCACAAGCGCAAGTCTGTTTACAAGTGCCATCTCAAAGAGACAACCCAAAGCTGAAAGTGCCTGGCTGAAAGAGCGTGAAAAACGCATAGCAACAGTAGTCGATGACTGGAATAATCGAACAATATCCGAGTTCCTTCGCGGTCTGGCTCACAACATTGCGCTGTATTTATTTTAATGTGTATATTTTTAGTCAGTGCGTATTTTTACCTTCTTATTAGCATGTTTAGCCAATGATGTAAAAAAAAATTTTTTTAGATCTATTATTTGTGTTTTTTTTTAGCCAAAGCATTTTTAACTAAAAGTAAAATAAATTTTAAACAAATGTTTCAACAAATGAAAAAGAGTTTTTTATGTTTTACGACCTGTCGGGGTTTTGACCAGTCGGGATTTTGACTGTCGGGATTTTGATCCGTCGGGATTTTGAACCGTCAGGATTTTGACCTGTCGGGATTTTGGTGTCGGGATTTCGACTGTCGGGATTTTGATCCGTCGGGATTTTTATCCGTCGGGATTTTGAACCGTCAGGATTTTGACCTGTCGGGATTTTGGTGTCGGGATTTCGAACTAGACCCGTAGGAAAATACATTTTTATTTGAAATGAATGCAACGAACGTTTCGTAATGTGTCGAAATTGTAGCATTCAAAGCGAGTTATGCCAAGATGTGGTGTCAACTTGAAATAGAGTACTGGTCATGTTTTGCATTACAGTGCGTCGACCAATGAGAACTACAGAATATTCCTAAGGGTTAAATTCAGCCAATGAACGTCGACTGACAGTGATAAGACCACAGAAGCTTTCGAAAGCTTCTTTTCACTGTAAGTCGATTGTGATTGGACGAATACATCATGATCAAGAGAACAAATTTCTGGCAGGGAAATTCTCAGAGGTATTGCCGAACACAAAGACCATGACCCTTCCTTGTGTCTACCCACCTATCTTTTCTGAAATGTCTCTGTGGCTTCCAAGCGTGACCATAATGATTACGTCCCGAGTTTTTTTTGTTTAGTTTTGTTTTCTTTTCCTTTTCCTCCCGTCTCTTTGATATATGGTTTGCTATCAGTCATAAGTAAACGTCGTTAATTGCCAGCTTTGTTTTGGAGCGTGGGCGATGATGGCCAACCATACTTTGTGTTTGCTTCCAAAGTCTTTGTCACATTCGCTAAAGAAAACTAATTTTGCTTTCTCTTCACGTACAAATAACACGTCGGATTTGGCTAAGGGTTTGCAAGGATAAGGACGGTTTTTTCTTTCTAATACTTTTTTTTTATTTTATGTTTAAAAAAACTACGGCTCGAGCTGCGAAGGATACAATTTAATCAAAGACTAGCTCCCGTAGTTTTCTAGTTCTCAACTAGTGAAGAAATCACAGGGTTTGGGGGCCGTACGCATGTGACGTACGCGTCGGGGGTAAGTATAAACAGTTACGGACAGGGTTAGGAGATCCCACAATTTATGACATCAGATGATTTTTTTAACCAAACAGTATTTTTATGACACATATTTAGCTTTTTAGTACAAATTTTGAATAAAACGTTGCTCCAAAAAAACTTGTTTCCTAATCTTCATTTTCACGCCCAAACTTAAAATTGTTTAAAAATTCTGGATTATCAATATTACAAATTTTCTCCTTGTTGAGCGGTAACGGGAGGGGGGGCGGCATTAATGACATCATTCTCTAAAGAGAGGAAGTGCAAAAGTAGTGATAAAATGGTGTATAACCGTTTCGTCGAATATTTTTTTTCAAATTACGTGCGTCGCTCGTGCTGCCGCGCTCGCTGCAGCTAAACACGTAATATCAGGAACCGCAACTAATCACAAATTCCTTCTAATTAGGAATGCATCTTTAACTTCTCCAGTGTCAAATTTTTAAAGAATATTTGGAGCGAAACGGGAATTACCCTTACGCCGACTTTTAATCAGAGCTTATTTTCGGTGAAACGGGAAATATTTTCGTCGAAACGGGAATCGGCGAAACGGTATAAACCGATAAGGTGTGACAGGGAAGTTGGGGGGGGGGGGGAGGGATGCGAGTGTGAAAAAGGGCAAAATTTGTGTACGGCCTGGCCTTAAAACACATTTGCACTCTGAATGGGGCTGAACCTAGCCTTAAAACACATTTGTACTCTGAACGGGGCTGAACCTGGCCTTAAAACACATTTGCACTCTGAACAGGGCTGAACCGGCCCTAAAACATATTTGCACTCTGAACGGAGCTGAACCTGGCCTTTAAAACACATTTGTACTCTGAACAGGGCTGAACCTGGCCTTAAAACACATTCGTACTCTGAACGGGTCTGAACCTGGCCTTAAAACACATTTGCACTCTGAACAGGGCTGAACCTGGCCTTAAACCGTAGATTAGTAAACAAAAACGAACTCGTTTGATTCGTAAGGTAAGGTTTAACTGATCCGAAGTCAAAAACAGCAAAGGAACACAAATGAACTTTCCTGTACGGTTTCAAATACTGCAGTGTTGCTGTACTTTTAGTCCACGTGAAACCTTACTGCTGTAGTCAAATGGTTTTACCATTTTAACTTTTGCACACATTGGATCAGCTAATGATTAGTGCATTCTACTTGGCTAAACGACATTGCTGGAAAATGTTAAAAAAATAATCGTCTTAGTGTGCTTAGCACAGCTCTCTGGATGAATACAGGGTTCGCGCGAGTCCTAGAACACCTGGAAATTACTGGAAAGTAATAATGAAACTCCATGCCTGGAAATGTGCTTACAAATCTTAAAAAATTGTATATTTATCATCAGTAGGGTGATAAATGGAGAGTAGACGATGTGATGAAGAACACTGAAGCAATTGGCCCAGAACGTAGTCACTTGTGCAGCTTTACATTATTCTACCTTTGTTTAGGCATGAAAAGTTGTGAATTAGCCATCTATATAATAATGTCGGAGGCCGGCTAAAAGTAACACTAAAAGGAAAACCACTTCTCCCCTCCTCGCGCCCTCATTGAAAATGCACTCTCCCACTCTACCTGCATGGAAACAGGAGGCAGGCATGAGTGGTCGAGCA
>JAHWFP010115858.1:0-24034 GCA_023313725.1 Lithobius niger | reverse complement strand
CACAGTCAATACAGCTATCTCAATCGGCTGCGAGTCGAAATCGAAGAGATCCGTCTGTCGGCATTAATTTCTGCGCGTTCCAGCAAAACAATGGCGACCTCCGTGTCGTGTTTTGGTGATGCAGTAATTAAATTGTTATATCGGACGTACGTAACGTATTCTGACCGCAATTCTTGTGTTTAGTTATTGTGTAAGTGATCCAAAAGTCAAACATGCATGTCAAAATGGATGTAATTGCCCTTTAACAACGTACGGCGTGTGTGAGTGTAATCTACTCCTCTTGAACTAAGGCATCTAAGAAGATGAGGGTAGAGCCAAATGAAACATAATTAGATATCATTTCGGATAGCCCTATTTTCACTGATGTAACTCAAATAATGCGCGAAGAACTGCTCTGATGAACATTAAGTTCGATCTCCAAACTAATCAGAAAGAAATGAACTATAGTGTCCGCGGCCCATCTTGAGTTCGCCCCAGAATGAACACAAATAATCGATTGTACGTCGTTTGGTCACAGAGTGCCTTGTTGATATCCAAAGTAGTTACAAAAACAATGGCGGCCGTCGGTTAAAGCCGCCCCCTCCAGGAAGACGTAGCCGATCACAAAATAAATGCAGGACTCAAGATGCGCCGCGCACACAATAAATTAAATGAAGCGTTGGTTAGTTTAAGTTACCATCCATAATGTAGTAAGCGTTTGCAGCACTACAGCGTGTTGATCGAGCCCCTTTGGCTTTCCGTATCCTACGTAAAATTGTTCGTTAGCCATAGGGTCCTAGAATACCTGGTAAAGTCCTGAAAAATACAGACAAAATTCCAAGACTGCATGGAGCGCAGTGCGTTTTAGGGAGAAAAAAACCATGAAATAAAGGAATTCTTTGCATCAAAAATGAGGAAAAATATGGATTTTTTTTTCGTAGGTAGTACCGTACCGAAAAATAATGAATATTAAAACTAAATTTTTATCTTACCGTGACAATTTCTATGTCAGTTTGGTTTGTGAAGTAAAAATTACACAAGATAACGAACTAAATTTTCATAAAATATCGTTAAGGTAAAGTTTGCCGATTAATAAATTCTTGAATAATGATAAAAAAAAATTAGGCTACAAAACTGTATAGGTGTATCGCAATTTTTGTACTGCCCCTCCCCATCTCCACATTTTAATTACTTCCTCTTCTCAGAATCAATTTTTTTTGTTTCGTTTGGTCTTAAAAACATAACGTAGCAGCGGCTTGTGGAATTGCATGCCAATATCCCCCTCCCAACATTCTAATAACGTTCTCGAGTTACTTAAAGGGACACCCGGCCTGCCTTATAACATTCCGCGTGCCAAATTACAGCTACGTGCAGATCGTCATCCGAGCAATTACACCGCCAAGGTCGGCTGGGGTGGTAGCTGCGTTCCTCGCATAATTGCTGTCTCGGTTGGCTTTGAAAATAGTACACGAGACAGAATCATATCAACGATTGTGTCGTCACAAACCGGAATGATTCTCGTATTTTAAAATCATAATTTATAATTTTTTAGGCTAGTGTCTTATGATTTTGCTTCGGCGATCTATTGGAATAATTAATTTTAATTTTTATCGCATTATTCTATTAGATTGTAGATCTCATCGTAATTATTAGAAAATTAGTAGATGTACACACAGAGATGAAACGTCATGATTATTGTACGCGCGCAATGCACCATATAGTTAAGGGTCATTCTTAAAAATAGTTAACAATATTCAACAGAAAATCTCCTAGACGCCACATTTTAAAAACGGTTTTTTAGCAAGGGAAAGACTAACGGTAAGTAAATAGACCTTTGGGGCCGTACTTGATGTGGTGGATCGAGAAAAATGGCGCTAGGAGGTACATCCTTTAACTCTTTTTTTTTTTTTTGCTTTCATGAATTTTTGAATATATATTAATATGTAACGTTAAGTTGTTGATATTATCTATGACGTATTTTTGCTGCTATTAAATCCACCCGGCTCCCGGCTGGCCGCCCGGCGGAGATACACTGCGTTACATCACATCCTTAAAGACACATAAATCCCTCCGTTCTAGCCGCTTTACTCTGCGTCACCTACGCTAAAATATAGTTCAAACGACCGCAGCGCGAATTGCTCTATGACACTAGTCATACTCATTTCGGAGCCGCTGCAACGTGACACATCGTACGACCAAGTCGCAAACTTGAGCGAAGGATTAATTATCCTTCCTCCAGGGCCGCGGCTTTCCAGCGATGTGGCGGGAGTTATATACCGCTCGGACCGAGCCGTTTAAAACAAGCCTAATAACATTCACGCGCCACTACTGACATCTGCATCGTACCCTTAGACCAGCAAATGAAAGGTAAATCAGTTTATATAAAACTATTTCCGGTAATGTATCGAGTGAAGCTGTTAAAATATACCGGAGGGAGTTATGTGCCTTTAAGCCTCTTCACCACTAATGGGGTATAGAGTACACGCCCCAATTCGCAGAATTTAGAAGTTTCGCTGTCATTAAGTTTAAAAGAGAATTTCGGCTGTTCATAAGGATTTGAATGGGAAAGGGTTACTTGAGTCACGAAGTGGTCAGCCCCGCGGCCAGTAACCTCATCGCACTGGCAGCATTCGCTGTTACGGGATCAAATGGGTTTGCACCGAATCCATCCATGCTGGATGGCCCTCAGATTGGGATCAAAACTGTTTTAAAGACTTACGTTTATGCAGAATTGCGGATTGCTGACTATTGGGACTGAATCAGTGTTAACTTTGTTACTGACTCTAATAAGAGGAAGTCAGTTTAGTTAGGAACCGACCGTAGAATGGATTGTAATAACGTGAAATTTCGTGCTAGGCTACGAAAGGGATTGAAGAATTTGAAGGCTTATTTTGCAAGACAACACAATCTGGTCTTCGTTGCTATACTTCATATGCTAGCTCGTTGAGACTGCTGGGCTTTTACTTTTACGCAGTAGGTTTGTCCGAGATTTAGCCAAAGATTTTATTTTTCACATTTTTTAAGATCATGTTATTTTGTCCTTTCAAGGGTGAAATCTTTGCACAATTTCTTTTTAATTCACGTTCAATGTACACATATTACAAAACCTAGAGGTCCAAGATTTTTATAATACAGCCATCTACACCATTTTGTTACTCTTACGTCGTGGGGCCCCCCCCCCCCGGGACTAATGCAGCCGGTAGCCATTCAAATTCAGTTTGTACCATCGATCTAGCTTTTAATTTCCTCTAATGACGTTCGAAATTTCCTGCCAGGAATCCTTTCCTGGCGGCTGCCAACATTTTTCCGTCACATCACATTTTTTTTTCTTGATTTTTTTCCAGCGGGTGCATTCAGAAAGTCGAAGTCAATTTTTTTTTCCAATCGTTGATTTAAAAGCTTCAATCTTTGAGATGCGTTTGGTGGTTTTTTTTTTTTTCCCCCACTTTTGGGATCCGTCTAGAAGGTTTTCAATTGATGTAAAACTTGCTACCTCCCATATTCATCACAACCCCCCCCCCCCCTCTCTAAAAACTGCAACTTGGAAGTTGTCAAGTTGTGCTTATTTTCTTTTAACTCGCGACGCATGAATAAAGAAAAAATAAACAGAAAAATTACCCTACTTTGTCAAAAAGTAACTTTACAACTTTGCCCGAAACCTCGTAGAGATCCGGATCTGCCAGGTTAGTGTTGGAATACAGACGGCCAAGGCTGATTGAGATTAAAGCTCCGATCCTCGTTCATCCTTGTGCCAGCGCTCTTCTACTGATTACATACTACTAAATTCGTATATCGCGCCAGGCGCGCGCTGAGTCAAGGCGAATGAGAGCCAGCCCGGGCCAGCTCGTTTCGGATTTCACGTTTAAAAATTCTTGGCGGCCATGTTTGCTCCATCTAGCGGGTGAGCGATGCAGTACGAGGAACAAAGGGTCTTTTACGCTAGCAGAAGGATCCATTGGCCCGCCTTGCTGCTGGCGCGCGCTGACCCTTGCCGAATTTAGTAGTGTGAAATGGTATGCGTGCACCTGGTGCAAGACGAATTGAGTAGTGTAAAATCAGCATTATCATTCTGTCAATGATTGCACACTACTAAATTCGTCGTGCGCCGGCACGTGATCACCATTTCACACTACTAAATTCGTCTCTTGCCAACACGTACCGGCCGCTTGTTTCCGGGCCAGCCTGTCCGCCACGCCAAAATGTGTGCTTCTGCTTGCCGGTATGCTTAGTTTAGTAGTGTGAAATGCGAATGCGTTTATAACGCGGAAGTTTTACTCTTATCTCGCTAAAACGGGTAAAACGGATGCTTATTTTGAGAGCTGCCAATTTTTAAGTGTGAATTGGAAGCGGCCGCCCTGGGCTGGCTCCGTCTGCAGCCTGTGCCAGTACGCGCCCAGCTCGTGACGAATTTTGTAGTGTGAAAGTATAGTACTATCTGGCTGGTGCATTTAATCCATCTACCCAAGATGGATAAGTAGGTAGTGACGCTTTCCTGAAAACATGGAATAAAATAATACCTGCTTCCATCAACGACACCAGAAGGCGGCACTCGTCAGGTTCTCGTAGGAGGCGAAAATATAAATAAAAAATGGCAAAATCGTTACCATGGTAACCATGAATAATAGCGACAATACCTTCGAAAATTGAAGAAATACTCTTCCTGGTAAGTACTATCTAGGAAGAGGTCAATGTGTCATTCTGGGTCGACCCAAATGACCCATTACCCATTCCACCTCTGGTGGACAAACGAAGACTGGCCGACGGCAAGGATCTTATCTCATTATTAACCGCATGTTTTAACCTTTTTTGGGCTTCAAAACTAATGAAATTCTTCAAATTTTTCTCGTATGATCGTGTATATACCTCTCTTGCTTGCCAACTGACAGCGGGGACGGCCAATACTTTTTGTATGTACGAGAGCGTTGAATCCAACGAAGGTCTGACCTCCCCACTTCCCCCTACAACCGATTCTACCACAAACGGAAATCCTCCTGACATCTCATACGTCACGCAGAGGTCACGTGTTAGGGGCCATCATTTATCAACGTTTGGCGTGTGGCACACGTCCCTCCCTCCCTCGAAGCCAAAGACCAAAGGTCATTCTGCACAATGTCGCAATTTCGGACCTGCTGCCATGACTCGGGACATTCTTACATGTTAAACAAAATCCCCTTTCTGTCGGCTGTCAGATCTTCGTGGGGTATTAGATGAAACAAGCTGGGGAATGGTTGAAGAGGAGTTCCGAGGAAGCAAGGACAGATAAGAGCGTATATTTCGCGATACAGGAGGAAAATTTATCACAATATACCACGGAAAAGGCAGTACTTAAAGGTGCCTTTTCACCTTTTCAACTCCTAGATGCAGCACCGTATAGAATCTTCGAGCATATAGCGGTAAATTTAAAAAGGAACAACACTACGCAGCAGCGCTGCAAATTTTCATAACTAAAATGAGATCACGTGACCCACATCAGCCTCTTGGATGACAGAGAATCTGGAACGTGGATGCTGTATTTAGAATATGGGCAGCGCTATCAAAATGGTGTACGGGCGAAGGCGGAAGCAGACTTTAAAGCAACCCGATTTAAATCAAACAACCCTGTATCTTTAACCTTGACAGAATGCTGGGTTAGTGATTAAATCGTTTATTATTGCGGTTTAAAGCATTTGATTTCTTATTTTGTAAATCATTGATTTTAGGGCGCGTTCAAGTATACGTCATCAACAAATTGGCCATTTTTAACAGCCCTACCCCCTCGTCATCCAGTGCTTCAACCCCTCCAGTATTACGTCAGTAACTTTAACTTTACCCCCCGCCCCCCTCAAGAAACGGGTTTTCCCTGTGTATCCAGTTTTCTTTTGACTTTTTTTTACGTATTTCCATCCTTAAAAATTTTGTTTTACTGGGGTAGCGGTGCTTACCTCATCAACTGGCCACCACCCCCACCCAATCCCCTCGTCAGCAATCGTCGCAATCGTCACCAGTAAGCTAACACCCCCCCCCCCCCCGCTTCTTCTTGAAGACGTCACACTTGTCACGGTACCTTAAATAAAAATCTAAAAAAAAGTTCTCTAATGTTTTCTGAAAACCAAAGAATAACACGAAAAATAAGAATATGAAAACGAAATAATGAATCAATTCTACATAATGAAGTATGATCCAAATTCATTGGATACAGATAAATTTATGGCAATTTCCTAACGAATTTCTGGGAAAACAAGGTGTTTCTTTCCCCTAAACCAAAAAGCAGTGTTAGCTACTGTAGAAAGTAGGAAAAGAAACGAGTTTGGTGTAATACATCTACATAATTAAAATCATACGTCGAGGTGTGTGAGTATATGCATGTACCCCTACAAAGACGGGACGAGTGTCAATTGAAAGGTCGAACAGGCCTATATTTTCACCGCTGTAACTTGATTTTTTGACCAACTAATACGCGAAAACCTGCTTTGACGTCAAAGTTCGATTTCGCAAACTTACTGTTTAGGCAAACGCCAGCTGGTGAAGAATCTTGGTTGCAAATTTTAAAAAACCTGAACGGTGACATATTTTGTATCATATACATATAGGTCTTAAAATTGGTTTTCTTCAACTGCCTGGATACAAGGAAGACGCATACCTATATAGATCAGTGACATTTGCCGCCATGTTGGCACCAGTATGGGTTTTGGAGGGCATAACTACAAGGTGCACTGCATAAACATGGAGGGAAAAACAGCGGAAGAGCGGATTTTTTAGGCTTAAAATAACGTTGTTTTCTCCAACAACAAAAATCGCGCGATTTAAGTCTAAGAAATCACTCTTCACAGCATCGGCTTCAGTATGACGCCCTTCTGTTTCACTCTGAAGTGCCCCTTGCAGCTAACCCATTAAGGCTCCAGCATAGAGATTTATACAATAATACTACGTCGTGTCACTGCTCTACAGGTTTTAAAAGGTTGTCAAACATTCTAGTTTGCGATTTCCACTATACTATACTTTCTCAATGAGTTTCTCGCCTTGCTCTCTCAATCTTTCATTTAGCGCTACTCTCACTTTCGTAGGAGCCTTATTTCGGGAGGAGTAGATGTACACACGAAGAAACAAACAAATCATATGTTTTGAAAGATGTAGATAAAATGCAGACATGAATGTGATGAACGAATTGTCAACCACAGATTGCAATTAGTTGCCGTTGAAGTTACAAGTACATCGATTTTGTGATGCTTTGGGGATTAAAAAAAAATAGGAAGCATGGATCGACGCCACCCCAATACCCCCCCCCCCCCCCCCCGCCATCCGCATCACATTTTTTTTAATTCATGAAAAGCTTGTGACGGAAAATACTGTTTCCAGAATCTGCAGCCACGATAACGTTTTGAACACCCTCCACACATACGCACGTTAATGTATTATTTTTTTTTTTCACTAAAAAGGTCTCGTTGATAAGTAAGAAGGTAACTTACATCTTCCACTGGGAGATAGGCGACTTATTTCCCTGAATATCGATCCATTTGGAATTTTTCACTTGCATTCGTGTCTAGATTTTTTCTGAAGGAAAACGACGACAGAAAAAGAGGTGCTGTCACTGCCGTAAAATATTAGGCGCCACTGACATTTCTCTTCGTTGCTCGTGTCGAAATTCAAAAATGGCGGTTAGGGGCGAGCGGCGAGGAGGCTTCGTAAATCTGCATTCTGCTTTCCGCTATGTCTGCTTTCTTCTAGATTCTGCTAACCCGCCATCTTTACGTCTACAGAACTCTTATTAATTTTCGCAAAAAGTATTCTTATTTTTCTACACGTGTAGTGACCGATGAGGCTACCACACCGGAAATTAATCCTGTTAAAGTTGCTAAGACTCCATAAACGCAGTCACTATTTGGGAAGTACATTTTTTAAACCCTTGCCTTCCGAAACTAAACGTATCACTTGGGAAATCGTTTTACGAAACATTTCTTTAAGTGGTTATTAGATCAATATTAGCAGACATTCTTTTCCTCTTTAACTGACGAATTGCGAAAATGCAAAATAAATATTTCGTTAGAATTTGAAATTTGGTAGCTTGGTTGGGACCACTTCCAAAGCAGCACCCCTTCTTCTGACAAGCGTCATATTTTAAACCTAGCACGGGTTCTGGCAATAACAGAAAAAGGAATTGAATGTTTACTTCTAGGTTGAAAAAGCAAGAAAGCGTACTTGTTGAAATAAACAATTAGTATTGAATAAAGTAGGCGTCAGAAGTATTAATATGTGAATGTGTTGGAGTTGGAAAATAGGCAACCGCCTACTACAGTGGGAATTCATACACTTTTTTTACCACTCGAAGCACAATCTGTTGTTTCACTAAATATTCGGAGATAATCCGATCTCCTTCTTCCGAGTGTTGACTAGTGTCAATACCGATAAAAACTACATGCTGTCTCCGGTTTTTAAAAATGGCGTCTCGTGTGCAGACCACTGATCTTTATATTCCAGTCTGGCTCGCGGCTTCTCCTCGTCTTCCAGTTTTTTGGTCAGCTTCGGATGCACTCAACTATCGATCCGAATGCATTCGTAGCTGACCAAGAAACTGGAAGACGAGTGGAAGCAGCGATCCAGACTGGAATATAAAGATCAGTGGCCTGCGCACGAGACACCATTTTTAAAAGCCGGAGACAGCATGTAGTTTTTATCGGTATCGACGCTAGTCAACACTCGGAAGAAGGAGATCGGATTATCTCCGAATATTTAGTGAAACAACAGATTTTGCTTCGAGTGGTGGAAAAAGTGTATGAATTCTCATTATGTGTGGAGTTGTTTGGAACCTAACCTAACTTAACCTAACCTACCTGAAACCCACATACTTAACTTATTATTTTTACCTATTTATATTAAAAATCGTCCAGCCTGTGGCGAGAGCGTAAACACAAGCAACAGTTAGCCTGTCTAAAATGTTAATACTATAACATTTTATAATAAATTATTAAATAATTTTCAAGCTGTTTGTTAACCAAAGTTTTTGTTAAACAGTGGTGTATTACAGTGGTGACGGCATTATTATGTTCATACCTCAACCAAGTGTTAACAACCACTAGATACTGCACCTGTAAAACACTCATGAACTAAGACAGAAGTCTAAGGTAGACTCGATACGACCCGATAAAACCCTAAAAAAAAAACGAAAAAAGTCATGTGGGTTGGTTTTTTTTTCAGAAAACTCTGGTTTTTTCGAACTATGTTACAGAAGGACTATTCGGCCTAGCTTGTTGAAAACTGGCAGGTGGATATTAAATGGCACTGTGCCCACAGTTTTTTTATGTGACTGGCATAAGCACCACCTTAAAAATAAAAAAAGAGGAAAAAAATGTCTTCGCAACTAAACCCTATTCGCTTAGCAATACTGTTCAGTATTAGAGTTAACTGTGACAACGCTTCTTATTTTATTACAGTAACCAGTTACCTTTTTTTTCAATTACTCGTACACTTTATATTTTTCCTCTTTTTTTTTCTTTTAAATTCGTTCTTAATCGTGCTGTATTGCATTTTCGAAACCCTCACTTGTATTATTGTTACTAGAGGAAGCCCGTGCTACGTCCGGCTGGTATTGGATGCACCGTTTGCAGCACTGGTATGGTTTGGTTGGTTGTTCATGTGTATGTCCATATTTCACCGATTTAAGTTTCCCTGTCTAAATTTTGTGCACACTGGGTAACAAACGCTGTCACCGAATTAAAGTTTGTTCGATCCAATTTTTGTGCACGCTGGCTGACAAATGCCGATTTTCGTCCGCTTCGCTCACTCAATCAGCGTATCCTGTGACCCAAATCACTCTTGATGCACCGTTTTAAAAACTGGCGCGATAAAGCATCGTTGAATCGTTTGCAATAAGCCCTTCTATCGTTTCTAGCTCCCAATTTCACGGATTCTTTAATTTTGCCATCAACAATCTATGGTTTGAAATCCAGAGCATGTGGTCCCAGAATTGTTTAGCACCGTAGCAAAGACTTAACACGTGCACGTGTACCAAGAATGAAAAGCTATTAAAGTGATTGCTAGATACTTACTTACTTGAGTCATCATACTCCTCTTTATATTCATAAACGATCTTCAACGATCTTATTATGTAGATTATTACGATCTGGCTTTTTACTATTACTATTTTCACTGTTATTAAATGGTTTTTGTTTATATGCAATGTAATTTTAAACTGACGAAAAGGTAAAGGAATGATCCTTGGAGTAGATTTAAAATATATCAAAATATAAAACGAAATTATTGTTTAATTGCAATGTATACATTTTAAAGTTTTTTATTTGTATGTATGATTTTAATGGCTAAAGTTTTAATGGTTAGATTTTAATGCCTGAGGTTGTAAAGATTGTAATGGCTCTCTGATTGTTAAAAATCAGAACTGTTAATACATAGATGGTATAATTTGTGAATATATAAATTTATACTGGGGATGCACCGAATACAAAATTTACCGAATACCGAATACACAACCGAATACTTGCCGAATACCGAATGCCAAATATGTAACCGAACACTCAACTTGCCGAATACCGAATATACAACCGAATAGTTAAACTACCGAATACCGAAAATTCAGCATCAAACAATTTACATATTCGGCCGAATACCTAATTATTCGGCCGAATACTTAACCGAATGTTCTGCCGAATACCTCTAATTTAAACATATTTGATAATTTTTGCTTCTTTTAGAAATGTTAGAAATTAGAAGACCATTCCTCACAAACCAAAAACTAAATGCTTAGCTAAACATCCTTACATTAACACAATTGCATATATATATACTAAAAAATATTCGGCCGAATACCAACAAATCTTAAATTCTTCAGCCGAGTACCGAATATCACTATTCGGCCAAAATCAGTATTCGGCCGAATACCGAATACTTGAAATTTTGGCCGAATAGGCCGAATATTCGGTACATCCCTAATTTATACAATTCCTGGCAAATGTCATAGTCAATAGGCATGTAACTTGCGCATACAAGTTCTTAGCGCGAAATTCGTGCACTGAATGTGTGTTTAACATATTTTATTTTTAAGAATGTGTTTCGGGTAATTTGTGCGTCCTTACCCGCGCTTTTATTTGTGCGACACCAGAAAGCACGCACCTCACGTCGTTTAACCGTTGATGGTTAAATAATTCAACCCATCCATCAACCAGTAAGTCTTTCACGTTTGTTTTTTTAATATACGCCAAACAACTCGTAACGTATCGTTAGACTTGCTCCATTTTAAAGCTGCCTGCAACATTGCTAATTTATTCACGACCATGAGCACCCCTCCCCCCCCCCCGAACTTCCCTTTAAACTTAAAACAGGAAGAACGTAACCTACTTCAAATTGCTACGGACGTGCGGTTAATATTATCTTAATTGCGATTCTAAGAAAAAAAAAATTGCAAAAACATTTACAGCGGTATTTATAATTTTTTTTTAACCCTTGGAATTCGTCGTATCCCATTTAGATTAAAACGTCAAAACAGTTGAATGCAAACTACACCCTCGGACCAGCCGAAGGTCAAGTAGCCGTTTTAAAAGATGTACAATCCCCCAAGATAATAATAAGAAAAGAATTTGACTTTTTCCTCCCCAACAGCATTCCAGCGGAGGCTAATTAGATTTCACGCAGTGCAAATTAATGATTATTGCCCTCCATTAGACTTGGAAACGAGGCTATAATCCAAGATGGCTGACGCGTCTAGATTCCGCAGTAAATAGCCGTGCAAGACAAAACAGCACGCGAGGGGGTTGATACGACCGCGTAATAAACGCTGCAAAAAAAGAATTATTATCGTCACGAACAAAAGGAACAGACAATAACTGTCATTTTATCTTGTGTTTTTTATTATTTATATTTTTTCCATTCAGTCTTTTACTGCGAGCGTCGTAATATCCAGACAGACTAGAAACCGTATATAAGTCAAACATTCAACCTCTTCTAGCATGGCTCACTGGATGTAATAGGCCTGAATGTTTGATGATCCATCCTTCATCCAGATGTTATTGTAATGTTGATGGAATTCCTATAAAGGCCCCCACTTACTAATACATCTTTAAAAAATACTATTGACACTTTACCACATAAATAATAAAATTTATGTGTGAGGAATAAGCTGAATGAGCTTGTTTCTTAACTGATGTTTTGTCGGCTTGTCATCTTTGAATGTAAATGGACAAATAAAAACGGTGTTCCATGATGTCAAACACCGTAGCGATCTCAATAATTTTGCATGAACACTGTGGGTTTAAGTAAATACAGATGCAACCCGTCCAGATAACTCTGGGTTAAAGCAGAGGCTTCAGTAGCCGCAAATGCCTCCAGGCCACATGTACGCTAGGCTCGGACGAGGTAGAATTCGATCTAGTTAACTTTCGAATCCATGATTTAACTGAGCCAAAGTCGAGGAGTACTAACTTTGGTAATCCGGTGGACAAGTCCTGAGTAATCCGACGTTTTTCTTGGTAATCATCAGATAATCAGAGTAATCCGTGGTAATTTTTAGTAATCTACAATATCCCAGTCATTTAAAGGTAATCCAATGAGCATGAAACAAAAATCAGTGATAATCTGGAGGTAATTTGAAGGATTATGGGATTTCCGTGTAGTAATCCCGTAATCCGAGGCATTCCGATCCATGCAGTATACTGGAATCCGAAGTAATCCATGTACAATCCAGTAATCCGAAGAACTCCTTGTGGTATTCCTGTAATCCGAAGTACACCACACAATCTACATAGGCAATCTTGGTAATCCGAGTTAATATTAACAGGTAATCCGGTGTTAATCCACTGGCAATCTTTGGGCAACCACGTTTGCAGGTAATCTGGTGCACACCCTTTTGACCAATTATCGACCCAAGTCAAAACAGGAAAGGAACAAAAATAAGCTTTCTTGTAAGGTTTCTGATACCACAATGTTGCTGTAGTGTTTAGTCCACTTGAAACCTTGTGCTCTATTCAAATGTTTTTTGTTTTACCTTTTTTACTATTGAACACGGAGGTAAGGTAATGATTAGTGTCTTCTAAGGAAAACAAAATCCCCGTCTTGTATAATCATCAAGGTGATATACGGAAAGGAGACGACTTGACTACAGATTTTTGCCAAGATCCAAGACTATACAGTTGCTTTTTAAGGAACAGCACCGTTAAGTTATAATCCCTGGTTACAGTCCAGCTTCTTTCTGGTTGTGGTTGTCTGAACTATTGTAGTAATTCGTAGATGTACCCCAAAACAAAACTTGTTATGGATGCCCGCCAAGCTTATAGCCGTGTGAAGTCGTGATATCAAACAGCAAGCTAATCCCACCGAGTAATAGTTCGAAGGTTAAATGAAATATATGAAAATTGTTTACTGCGCAATTTTCACTGATTTCATTCATTAACGTTTAGTTGTGGGATTAGCTTGGTGAAGGAGCTGAGCGTTTGATATCACGACTTCACACGGCCGAATGCTTGGCACACGGGAATCCTTAACAATTATGTTTTGGGTTAGATATCACATATTTTGGTCCAAATTGATTAAATCCATTTTTTGGTTTTCGTTCCGTTTTAAGTACAGCTATCACCTTCCTACAATTACAAACAGCCTAACCTGCCCAACCTCTGACTGAACTAATTTCGTTCCGTTTATGTTTGGAAATCTCAAAATATAGGAGCTAGAGTGAGATATACAAATCTTTTCCCCTGATATTTCCTTGTATACAGTGCGGAAAGGCGGGCGAATTTGTTAAAAAGGTTTACCGAAATCCATTCTCGTTAACTCTGCTGTGGTGGCGAAACCTTGAGCTCACTTCCGGTGACACGGGACCTGCTGCAGTCTCAACAGCCATCGACCGTATTTCTTGTTAATAATTTACAACGAGAAAATGCAAGAACAGCGTTTCCGTTTGTGATTTGCTACTGCAGTGTAACAGGCAGCGTTTTTGTTGGGGGGAACTGGCTCTCGAATGTGCAAGCTATACGATAACCCTAACGACCCTATGCTTTTTTTTTTTTTTTTGCTAACTCATCTAACTCATTTAGTACTCACGCTAGTGTGTCGCGTCATCTGACTCATTTTTCTAACTCAGATATCAAGTTCTCACGCTAGTGTGTCGCGTTAAGTAAGGCAACGAACTTGATTTGCTAGTACAGAACGTTGTAGCAATACAGCGTGGCGCTTTTTATTATGTTTTTGATTTTTTCTTAAAGTTACATTCCTCCCAACGACATTTTTCTCGACCCTCTACATCAAGTACGGTTCCAAAGTTCTATTTACTTACCGTTAGTCAATCCCTTTGGTAAAAATCCGTTTTAAAATGTGTCGTCTAGGAGATTTTCTGTTGAATATTGGGAACTAATTTAATAGCATCCTGCGATTATATGATCCTTTGCGCACTTACAATTACCATGACGTTTTATCTGTGTGTGTGTGCATGAATTAATTTTTAATCGTTTGCTAATAATTAGCATGAGATCAAAAAGCTAAGAGTAATGCGATAAAAATTAAAATTAGCTATGCCAATAGATAGCCGAAGAAAAATTATAAAATACTAGCCTAAAAAATTAAAGAGTGTGATGTTAAAATACGAAAATCTGTCCAGTTTGCGACGACACAATTTTTGTATTCATGCTGTTGCGTGTACTACGTCCAAGGCCAACTGAGATGATAGCTGCGTTCCTCGCAGCGAGGAACGCAGCTGCTATCTTCGTTAGCCTTGTATTGCTACGCTGAGTCTCGCGAAATGGTGCGATGGTAACATGCACGGATGGCGATCTGCACGTGGCTTTATAACGCAGGCAGGCGGAATGTACCTTTAAATAAACAAACACCCGTTGTAGCGTCTGAACTGTAATTTCATTTCTCTTAATTTTTTCTTTAGAAAAAAATTGTTGTTCGTTTCACACAGCATATTTTGAGGTAAACTTGGTCTACACGTTTTGTAGCAACCCGTGCTTTTCGTTCCGTCAAAAACATGTAGCACTTCACGAACGTGAACCTATTTGAACCAACGAATTAATTTGCGAATTAAGAGGCTTAAGCAGACGGGTCCCCCCTGACAGGGCAAAAACTCCCAAGTCACAGAAAATGGCACAAATCTTAATTTTCAGCCAATAGCACATTTTCTGGCCTTGATCACACAAAAAAAAATCACACTAAAAAGGAGCAAAAACACCCCAATGTCGAACAGACTGCTCTATGGCACAATTTGGAGGAGTCACAAGTCACATAAAATGGCACACATTTTAATTTTCAGCCAATAGCACATTTTCTGGCCTTGATCACACAAAAATCACACTAAAAAGGAGCAAAAACACCCCAATGTCAAACAGACTCCTCCAGCCATAAGGAGGCGATGCCGATTTGTGGCTGGTGGAGTCTGTTTGACATTGGGGTGTTTTTGTTCCTTTTTAGTGTGATTTTTTGTGATCAAGGCCAGAAAATGTGCTATTGGCTGAAAATTAAAATTTGTGCCATTTTGTGTGACTTGCGAGTTTTTGCCCTGTCAGGGGGTACCCGTCTGCTTGAACCTATTTGGGTTGATAACTTACACTCTAGCACGTAGCGTAAGCAGTTATTCCCAACTCCGACAGATTATTTTTTGTGCAGTGCTGGATTGGAGGAGAACTGCATGCAATGCATAACAGGACAAAGATTTGTCTCTGCAGCCAACTAGGTAGAAGACCATTACTCCATTATACATAATTCTTAATGTAGCCAAATCAAAACTTCCTTTATCCACAGGCTCTTGTGTTTCATCAGATATTTTCAGCTGATTGGCCAGGAAAACCAATGCATTCAGTTTTTTTTCTTTGTATTACTGTAACTTTTGTGATAGCAAGGCCGCCAAGTTAATCGCACCGGATAATACTTTGAACGTTAAATGAAAACTTGAAGATTGCTACCGCTAGTAGCAATCTTCTAGTTTTCATTTAAATTTCGAACTATTAGTATGTGAGATTAACTTGGCTAATAGGATTAACCTTGGCGGCCTTTCCCTGGTGGAATGATATCACTACCTTCAAAGGCCGACCGTTTTTGGAAACTTGGCGAGTTTTTCTACCAGCTTTGGTTTTGGGTGGATTACTGTAACTTTTGTGATGGCATACAATGTGACTCTTTTACTTAATACTTTTTTTTTTTTTATTTCCAGGCCGAATTGAGTATCCAGGGTGAGGATTTCGCATGTCAGATGTGGCAGATGTATGCCATATTTGAAGAATTCCTGCAAACCCACATCGGTCGCAATCACCACCAGACATCTGTGAATCGGGCACCTCGAAGGGCCGCCAATTCGGCAATGATCGACAGCAGCAGCAGTAGCAGCAGCGCAGAAAAAGAACACGAAAACCGCAGCCCACGGCACAGAAGACGTCCACCGGCGACCAATTTTGGAAATTACGCATCTTCCCACGCTGCCGCTGCCCGAAGAGAAAGCAGAATGGAGAGTCTTTTGCAACAAGCAGCAGAGATGGAGAACAGCAGGTTCCATCATGGACCTTCGGGGAAGGAACAGGCAACAAATGGAACTTCGAGCAAGGCTTTGCATCCCAGCAGTGAATTGCGAGACAACCCACTTCTTGAGACCATCAGCTCCATTGAGACAACGTTTGACGGAACGGAAGACTACACAGAGTTGCCCAAGTGCTTTTCACCTCAAACACGGCTGTCACAAGAGCAACTGACACCGGTAGTTGCAGCGACAGATCCTGACAAAGACTCAATTGATTATGCGGGTTCAAATTCCATAGACAGCGGGTACAAGAGTTCCTGTCCTACGCCAGAACTGTCAGATGGTAGTTTCTATGGTGGCGGAGATGGTGCAAGAAGTTCTGGTTCCGCGTCGTCTTTGCTAGGACGAGCAGGGGATACAAAGCCACGCATTGCCATGGGTACTCGCGTCATGAACAGGCATCACTTACCTCAGGGTGCTAGTACAAACGGCTCCTCCGCAACATCCACAGATGTTAACTTGGACCATTTAATGTACCTGCGGCAAACTCTCCTCAGTGCGATGCAGCAGTGTGAAGGCGTGACAGCTACCTCTCCCACTACCAAAACACACAACGGAGCCTCATCTTCAGCATCAGAAACTGGGGATTACAAAAGGTTGGAGCAACATTCTGCTTCTTCCAGTTTACAGCGGTTGCACACTGGGTTACCTCGAAGTCATCTTGTCGACCGAGATCCATTCACTGTGGCAGGAATCGGATCACGGCCAAGACGTATGCCCAGTCCCACACTTGGTGCCCGCCAGTTACGCACGCCAAGCCCAAGGCCTCAACGTCGTTTGAGAAGGGTTTCCAGTCCAAGCCTTTCCACATCGTCGTATGATGACAGTCAATACCATGGCCCAAGCCCAATGTCTAACACCAGTGATCCTTACTTGTTCAGACCACATCAGCAACATTGGTTGTCCGGTCGTAGTGAAATTCACTCTAGGCTGGAAAACAATGGAGTAGGAAACAACACGTCAGCTTCCGCCACAAACAGTAATGATCACACTTCTTCGTTACGGCGTTCTCCGAGGAGCCCCCATAGCCCTCGGAGTCCCCGTAGTCCAAAGAGCCCTCGTAACTCACGTACACCAAGTCCCATGTACTTCCAGAAAGCGTACGAATCCTCCACTATGGTGACCAGTGCTCAAATTCCTTTGCGACCATCGTCTCCATTACAAACACAGCAAGGCCAGTACCAGAAGACGGTCCGTTTCAGCATGGATGGACGAATGGAAGACCAACCACGAACAGAACACTCCCCCGTTTCAGTTTCTGCTGGAAAATATTTCAGTAGCGACAGCAGCTCGGGCAGTGGTGGCTCTCATCCCCTTCAAAAATCCAAGCCGATTCTCAAGGACCCAATCTGTGCTAATCTTCGCTCACAGTTTGAATTTAATCCTGATGACAATGTAGATGCGTCAACTTTAGAAGAGGAAATTGATATGCTTCTATACGGGCGTACCAAGTTCCGTAGTGTAGATAGTGGAACAGAATATCCGTGCAGCTACGTTACCATGATAGAGGACAAGTACTGCAAATCCAGTATCGCAAAAGTGAAGAAACTGCGAGGTAAATCTTGACTTTGAAAGTAACGTTTTCCATGTTTAGCATTACAAAAATGCCCATTGTTGATCGTTGTTGTTGTTGGTAATGAAAAGGGCTGCACTGGTACTCTTTGCTGATCCAATGTTGATACATGATATACACCAGGTGGGTCAAAAGTTTGGATAAACCCTCTGTCATTCCAAATCTACTTACAGGAGAACCACGAAAATGCACATAAATAAACTGTGGCTCGGTAAACATATAATTAGGGTAGCGTTCTATCTGGAAAATCGGCATTCAAGGAATTTATCAAGTCTGGAAGAATCAGGGACAAATTTTGGAATTTGATAGATATGTACTGACAATTAGGAAATTTTAACATTTTCCGGAAAGTCGTTTTCATCTATAAACAATAGTGAATTCGGATTTTATTTATTTTTTCTAAAACCTTCACTTTAGTTCTGCTAAAACTTCATATCGTGTCCTTTTTGTTTCGGTTCTTATAAAGCGAAAACTCCATAGGCCTAAGTAGTTAAGGGGTTATCTGGTTTTGTTCAGATTATGGTTGTCCTACCTTTTACCAGTATCAGTTAGAGCAATGCAATTTTTGATTTAGCTAAGCATTACGACATAGTTACATACAGCAATGTGAGCGAAATGTGGAAAAAAATTCCTAGTCAAATAAAACGGTCAAATGGTTAAGATCAGACCAAATTTCCTGTACTGGACCTTCATCGACCGGAAAAAATCAGGGGAAAATGTCAGTATTGGTCTGGAAAAATCAGGAAATTTCACCATGAGCTTTTGATCGCCACCCTGATAACGATGGTAGATTAAATGACCTTGGAATGATTATTAAAGGTCATAACAATGCTAATATTTGAACTACACGTTGTAGAATTCCGGTGTAAATTAAGAAGTTGTAAAGGACCGTAAGCCAATGCCAAATCCCAAAAAAAAAAAAATGAAATTTGAAGCAGAATCATGTGATTTTCAAGTAGCACACAGCAAAGAGGCCACCCCTCCACTTGTATACTGCAGTACAGTTTTCAACGCTAACTTTGATTGCCTGTAAATCCTATATATCTACTCCGAATTTCAATCAGTTTTTTTATTTGGCTTTGGTTTACGGTTATCTGCATATTCCTAATTTTACACTGCTATTCTGCGACGTGTAATTCGAAAGTCAGCATTGCGATTACCGTGAAGCAGTTCGCAGCTTGCTTTTTCCAAGGACTCCCGACCCCAACCAAAATATATTGACAGTTTTCTTATTTAGGCTCCCCAACTGGTGAATGTTGGGGTCCCTGCCTCCTGGACCCGGGTGCCTTGCACTTTGCACCACCCCTAATTGCGACACTGCCTTGAAGGGTCTTTCAAGGTCATTCAGTCTGCCTTCTTTAGGCCGCCCGCGCACTGAGCAACTTGGCCGCGCGGCCAGGCTGCTGCAGCCAATGAAAATGATTAGGGCGTGGTTTTACATAAACGGTAAGCATTCTCATTGGCTGCAGCAACCTCGCGGCCAAGTCGCTCAGTACGCGGGCGGCCTTATGTAGCCCCCGAACCACAGTTAGTTATGTGCATTTTCGCGGTACTCCTGTAATTAGATTTGGAATAATAGAGGGGTTATCGAAACTTTTCTGTCACCCACCATGTACACCCTGTATGTAAGCAAATTTAGGCTACATACTTAGTTTAGGACTAAAACAAAAAAGCTTAGCCTGTGAAAGGTTTTGCATTTTACGACTTTGGTGGTAAATTTCTTGCTTGTAAGTCTGTTTTGGAAATACTGTTTTTTTTTTGGTTTTCTGTTCGATAACTTCAAAACGAGTTGAGTTACGAATTTCAAATTAGAATCAATTATGAGCATTCAAAAAGAAAGGTTAAAATGTTTGTTTGATCATCAGAATCGGTCTGTTTTTTGCGAAATTGGAGGGGGGGGGATGAAGTTTTAGCGATACTGCTAGCCAATACCGTTTCTTTTCGTTACCGATGTATCGGTGCATCCCTATCAATCTCGTTAATCATGTACGCCATTACACATTTAGACGTCTTTATGCAGGTCTTTATGCTATTTCTCAGGCTTCCCGACATTAAATCCGCTCTCATTCTATGCGCCCGATCGTGGGGGTGGGGGGCGTAAAAACCGACAGAGTTAAACAAAGCTTTTGTGAAATAATGGAAAATTGATAACCAATGTTGTGTAAAAAAATTGTGTGGGGGGTGGGGGTGGGAGAGTTAGCAAGCAGCAGGATGTGTGTAACCCACAAGGCGGCAAAATCCTAAGTCCGTCCTTGGTGACTTTTGAAACGATTAAATTTATTTTATTGACCACAATACTAACTTAGCACACAAATTTCCTCAAATTTGGTTCTTGGTGTATAAGAACAGAAAAATTGAATGTGTGAAGGTTGGCAAAATCGGCACTTTAAACTATCTTCTTCATGCTACCACCAACTCCTTCAAGTGTAAAATCATTACAGTCATTAGAACATAGGAATTTAAAATAACACATCTGGCAGAGTGCAGCATTTTAAACTGTGCATTTAACTCCCTCTGAAGTCCTTACTACGATACAAAAAAAAAATATCCGTGGTTTAAGCTTTTTTTTCCTCGTAACTGAGTTTAGCAAAACTTTAATGCACTTCCTATTGTTAATTTCCGCCAAGATGTCGATTTGTTAAATGGGAGGACTTTGGGTGCAAGGCCGCCCCAAGAAATTATGTAAGGGATTCATATTGTAATTTTATTCCCTCGCCCCCCCCCCCCCTCCCCTCCAAGAATTAACTGCTACAATTTTGGTACTTGCGTTTTTTAGGCTTACAAATACATTTTCAAGTGAGAAAGTAGAAAAAAAAAACAGAACAAGCTGTAAATTTATTATTACCAGCTGTGAAACGGATCAATTAAAAATATGTAGTCTAGTTTTAATTTTAAACGTATCTTGAGTGCTTTCCTGTCAGCAGTTAGAGTGGAAACCAAAGGTGTAAAGTACAAAAGGAATTACTTTTTTAATGGATAAATAAGCAAAAAAAGTCAATATATTACAAAAAATTGAATTTTTTAACAGCAGGTTAATGTTTTTTTTAAATTATTAATCCCCTGGTATCGCTGACTGAGGAAGCATTCGCAGCTTCTGATCCCCCAGTCGACCTGAGAGTGTCGGACTGGCCAAACCAAAAGTTGTGCAAAGAACAGTTAATATCAGGATAAGTACGATGTGTGAAGATATGCATGGAGTGTGTTCATTACAGCATAGAGCCACATAAAATAAGGTTCAGAAGTGCGCGTTGTTCTTTTTATGACACACGTGCAATGTAATGCTGTCAGTCAGTCTGTCTGTCTATCTCCACTTCAATTTTTAATGAAATTTTGCACATGCATTGGGGATATTGACTCAAAGATAAAAAATAACAATACGTCATGAACGCAACAATGGTCATAAGATAATTATTAGTCGGGCATCGCTGCCGTTTTATTCACAATCAGGGAAATTAATCAGAAACCCAAGACATGACATGTTAAATACGATATGTGTCAGTCATCAAATACTGGGAGGTATCAGTGATTTTTCACAGGTATCAAAATTAATCAACCATCATTAGCTCAGTTCTGTTCTAATCAATTTTCAGGGAAATTAATCAGAAATGATAGACATGTTAAATACGAAATAAATCGACATAAATTGCTATAAATAATATAAAGGAAAACTGGAAACCAGCCATTAGCGGAAATCGTACACTAGAATAATGGTAGTAATAGTATTTTTATGCACTTACGTTTCAATCAAGTGGTCTGACCGCGATTCGAACAAGCGAACCAGTCCTGATCGGAGTTGGTCACGTCACTTGAATGTATAAAATAGCAAAGAATAGAAGTTGTCAGCCAATAAGCTCAGAGCTTTTTGAAGGCCCAAGCGGCAGATGTTAAGTGGAATGTATCGCGATCAGGTCAGTTGTTTTTTGCCGCATGGTGAGGGAGGCAACCCATGCACCCAGAGGAAGCCCTCATGCAGTGGGTAGGAAATAATCGTAGAAAACCCCGTACATATACACTTCCCTTCACCAGGATCGAACCCCGGGTCTGTAAGAAGCCAGAGATGTACAGCTGGGACCAAGACACCTATCGAATCTGACGCCCCAGTGCTCGCAGCTACTATACGGCGTTATTCTGGTGTATGATTTTAGCCGATTTCTGATTTCCCAATTTTCTGTTTGATACAAAAGGAGTCAGCAATAAAATATTGAGGGGTATTGGTGATTTTGACAGTTAGATGTCAAAATTAATCATACATCAATGGTTCGCAAGAAGAAAAGAATACGGGCTTTATTTAAAGCCCAATTTTAAAAAAGAACACCAAGAAAGTTGATTGAAGATCAAGGTCTCTTAAAAGCCCTGCACTTCTATTCTTTTCTATTTTATAATATAATATATATATAATATAAAATTTTTTTTTTTTTTTTTTGTTGCGACAGCAACGGGTCTGGCAAGGACCGGGGGGTCACTAACAGCCAGCCCTAGGAAAGGTGTACACAAACTGGCCTAGGAATGGTGAACAGAATAGGTTTGGGGACACGAATGCCTTACCACCTTGGTTAAACCTGCCAGGGACCCAAAGGTCCCCGATGGCATCGCCAAACGTGTGGGACATGGGAAGGGTGTGAAGATGGTTAAAAGGCCAAAACAGTACACCAAAAAAGTAAAAACATTTTGTTTAAAAATAGTAAAATAATGCTACGATGAATGTTTAAAAACTAATGCACCCATATAGTGGGATAGTCATCACTTGGTAAAAAAAAAATAAAATAAAATAAAAAAGAAATACTTAAAATAACCAACCAGATAGAAAAGGGTGGGAGGACCGCTATCACCACCCGTACTACTATGGAGGTGGCAGGGGACGCTTCAAGAATTTAAACAGTGGCTCGGAATTAACATTCGGCGGAACATGTGAACTGATCTCGCGTTAACAGTTTCAACCCTTAGAGCATTCCATATTTTAACCACCCGCCCCGAGAAAAAGTTACGACGACAGTCGAGCCTAGCACCCTGTACTGTTAGCTTCCAGTTGTGACCTCGCGTGCGCTGAACCCACGGGGCCAAATCGAAGAAAGGAAGGTCCACCTCAAGTAAGTGGTTTAGAATCTTGTAAGTTAGAATCAAATCAAATTTAATTCTGCGCAATTCCAGCAACTCAAGGCCCAATCGTTCCAGGCGCTCCCCATATGTAACCTCCCTGAGTCCTGGGAGACCCTTGGTGAAACGCCGCTGGACCCTCTCAACCGCATCAATGTCGCGAGCCAAATAGGGTGACCAAACAGGGGTCGCGTACTCAAGTAAAGGACGCACAAACACTTTAAAGGCCCAGACTAAGGTTGCAATATTACCAGAAGTAAAGCATCTTTTAACGATGGCAGACCGACGAAATGCTGAGGCACAAATTTTCTGGCAATGGACAGATGATTTCAGGTCACTCGTAAACCATATTCCCAGGTCACATACAATCGCTGAGGATGGCATGAAATCGTTGCCAAGAGGATACTGAAAATCGAAATTCCTTTTACCAACGTTAAAAGTGTGGCATTTAGGAACGGAAAGCGGAAGTTGCCAACATTCTGACCAGGTTACAACCTCCTGTACCTGGTTAACCAACTCATGTGAATACGAGGATTTTTTTATTTCTGTACCTACCTTGATGTCATCCGCAAATTTGAAACCAAAAATATTACTATTTTCAAAAGACAAGTCGTTGACATAAATTACGAAGAGTAGAGGGCCAAGCACAGAACCCTGAGGGACGCCACATGGCACGCTTGACCATGATGATAGGGAGCCCTCAATGAGCACCCTCTGCTGACGGTTATGGAGGAATGCAGCAAGCCATTTTTTGAGCCTACCAGTAATACCACAGGTATCTATTTTTAGAAGAAGTTTAAGATGGATGACAGATTCAAAGGCTTTCTTGAAGTCAAAGTAAACAGTATCAGTAAGAAGTCCAATGTCCACGGCACTTGTCCAACGGTCAAGGACCAGTAACAGTT